>JAVTVY010033494.1:0-152773 GCA_036873755.1 Hanleya hanleyi
AGAGTTCATCTAATAAACGTTTTCTCAGGTGAACGCTCGTACCCCACGCTTCTTGAAAATCCACTTCATCTCCATTCTGTAGCTTTTTACACGTGTTCATGATTTCACCCATGATGCGATCCTTCTCCTGGAGAGCGTGTAGATTTGACACTGTGCTGAGGACTGCTTCTCGTAGCGACTCTTTCATTTGCGGTGTAAAGTCCTCCGCCAAACTGATAGCCTGACTCTCCGTGTATCCCTCGTTCATATACTTGAGTTTCCTCTCATTGATAGCGTCACTATACGCTAGTCGTGTAGGAATACTGAATTGTTTCCTCCATATTTTACGTAACACCGTTTTAGGAGTTTTAACGTTTGAATACCCATTATCTCCTGCTACGTGTGATCTTGTGACGCTTCTTCTACCTCCTGTCTGCTTTTTGAACCAAGAAGGTATCGCCTTTGTGTATAGACCTTGTCCCATCTGTGCTCGCGCATCCCGCTTCATTCTTAGTCTTTGGCTTTCCGGTGTAGTCGGCTTCAAATCAATTATTAGGGAACCGTACGGCTTGGCGGTAGCTTCTTGGTATTTTTTCGTGAAATAGCCTATGTTTTGAGGATACATGCGTCTTCCGAACAGTTGAACTTGATGCCGATCGATGGGATTGTTGAATAGCACGAAGTATTGGCAGTTCAAGGTGATGTCTCTGGACGCATTGCCTTGGGGGAAGAGATTCTGGGTCAAGTAAATTACGGATATATTCCGATGATGAGAGCCTTTGGTAAACAAATCAGCGACTTGTCCGTCTGATTTGGCTTGACTCATCATATCGTCGAGGACCACAATATTGACCTGCGCGGGGTCGAAATAATAGGGCTCGCCGATATCGTGCGGGATTCCGGGAACGAAGCTCACATTCTGTAATCGAGTATTCTCGTAGGCGGGTTGCCATTGACCGTAACACCAGACAATACGCGTAGGAGAAGGCTGAATGTCGGTCCCTTCCAAACGCTGCAACACCCACGACGTCTTCCCACAACCAGTCGGGCCGCTAACAGTCATGGTAAAGGGATGTTGAAAGGTCGCATTCACGTCCATTGTTTCGGATACTCGTTCGTCCATACACGGTTTCGTATTAGTAATGACATCGGACATTACATCGCGTATCGATGTAAGCCGTCCCCCGTGATGTAACTCGATATGTTTGCGCAGATTTTCGATTCTCGTAAACTTCTTAGCGCATAAGCTACACGCATAAGACATGATATCGTCTAGGAAAATAGTCGTTAATATATCAAAGTTTTCATGTAGAATGCGCTCGCCGCATTGATACTCGAACATATATAGGAGATATCGTAACACATATTCAATACCTAAGGCTGCACGGCGCAGGTGTAGGCTGCATGGCGCAGGGGCAGGGTGCAGGTACAGGTGCAGGGTGCATGGTGCAGGGTGCGGGCTGCAGGTGGTCGAGTTTAGATAGTCTCGATATCTTCTAATGGCACCCAGCTGGCGAATTTAATGGGCCAGCCCATGTATTTAACTAATTTCTCAATTCTGCCTCTCTTCCGTCGTGTTTTGAGAACTTTTTCGATCCGCCATAAGGCGTCGGGCTCTTTCCTCACTCGTTGTAGTTCCTGCTGATAAAATGTTCCCTGCACCCCGTCGTCCATGAAATCTTTGAGTTCGTATATATCGATGCCTCGTCTCCGGAATCGTCGAGAAATTTTGAAGAGTTCCTCCGTCCATTTCGCTTGATAGTCTCTTTGGAAGGCGTACCTCACGTGAGAGATTCTCACGGTATCCCCGATGTTTAATTTGAACGGTTGTTTTTGACCTTTTGTCGCCGTGTCGACGTACATTTCTTTCCAGAGGAGCGCCTCGTTCCCTTCATTAACATCGGAAGGATTCCTGTTGCGCAAAGATGTGTGCGGTCGTTGGTTGTAATTACGCACCAGGTCTTGTAAGACGTCTAAATAATTGTAGGTCTGCTTATGGGTGAAATATCTATACATACTATTTTTCATCGTTCTTATAACTCTCTCGGCGTAATTAGCCTTCTTTTCGTTATGGGTTACGTAGAAATGAATGTCTTTCTTCTTCAAATACGCTTTCACCCATCGGTTGTTGTACTCGCTTCCTTTGTCGAAGCGGAGATACTTGGGTTGTCTCCCCTCAATCAGGATTTGATCGAGTCCCGAGATTATAGCCGTATGCTGTTTATTGGGAAGGGGGATAACCCACAGAAATCGCGAGAAAACGTCTATGACGAACAGAAGAAATTGCACGCCATCGTTGTACTCGGATACATTGGACACGTCGGCTAGATCTGTATCCCAAAGATCGTCTATTCCCGCAGTGACGACCCTGCTTCTCTTAAAGGTATAACGAACTGGTTTTTGTAAACTATAAGCGCCCTGGTCGCTCAACCACTGCGTTAGCTCTTTACGCGCTGCGTTATATCCATCGGTCTTTAATAAGGTGTGTAATTTAGAAGGTCCGGTAAAGCTGATAGGGTTTTTCGGGTCGAAATAGGTTCGCGACAAGTACGTTTTCCACCCGTTTCCATTCATATCAATGACATCGAATGATGGAAACGGTGATTCACACCTCTTTTAAATAAAATAACAAAACAAACAGTGTGTGGTTTACTCAACCTTTATTAATATTGATAGGACAATGCGAGCGGGGTTAACAATGCAAATTCGGCGAATTGTTTAAACAATGTGAAAAATACCGCGTGACAAAGTTGTATACATAGCAATCGTTATGACAATGGTTTTGATCGAAATCCGTAACGATACTGGACAGGGATATACCCCGTATTAGTTGAAGTAGGACGTATATACAGTAGTGACCGCAAGTAAAAGAGTTATCTCCTTGAAGCTGTCTATCGCTGTAATAATGGAATTTACTATTGTTTTCGAGAAATTTTACAAACTGGTTCGAATAGTATTCCGGGGGATGCCCTAGGGAATCGAAAAATGTTCCTCGCTGGTCGCGGAAATAAAACACTACCCAGTGTTCTCCGGGAAGACTCGCCACGTCGGTATTCACGATAAAAGCCGCTGGTGTTCGTACCACGTGGTTTGGAACTTTGTCAGCTGGGTATACATCGCGTACGCATGCATCCAGCGTACGGTCGCTGGGAATGATGCAAAGAAGTTCGTCCGTATTCATGGTGTAGTGGAGATGATGTTGCGAGACTTATCCACCTCGAACAGCGCTGGGAATTCGGCGTAGGCGATACAGCTCACATTTTCCGGTAATGGTTCCTCGAAGGTCGCTTCGAGGCGTACGTTGCCCAGTCTTAAGAGCTGAAGGTGGTCTTCTGCGGCGTAGGTGGGGTCGAGGTTGAAGGCGTAGAGGGTAGAGCCGTTATGATAATCAAACCAGGTTATAGAATTACCGAAGTTATCTCCGGTACGTCCTATGCTGTCGAACAAGCTCAGGTAGGCCGATGTGAATGAACTCTTCGGGAGCGTGTTATACCGCGTTCTCAGGAAGTGACCCGGAGTCGTTACGCCGTCAATAGTCACCGAGAGATTGGCCAGTTTGAAGTGTTGAAAGTTTAGGGGGTTCTTTTTATAATCCCCGGCCACGGCTTTGGACGATACGAATCCGATCACCAGTCTGCTGGGATAGACGGATAAAAACATATTATCCCAGCGGAAGAGGGTCTGTCCCGCGGCTAAGGAAGCCATTTTGGTCTCCGTCCTCACGTACGGATATTTGGCGGATGTATTTTCCAAGATCTTGGCATGTCCCAATATCACGCCGGGGTTTACGCGAACTTTCTGAACTTTCAGGCTGATGTCTTGTATCATCAGTTTATACGCCGGATTTTCCTCGCCCGACATCACGATGAACTGCGGTGTAGAGCGATACATTTTGATGTATACATCCACATTGCTGAGCAAGTACCGCTGCTGTTTGAAAACATCTTGCATGAAGTTTCCTTCCATTTCGAATACATTACTCTCCGCGGTGAATCTGCTCCTCTCTGTAAACCCGACATTTCCCCCTGTTGCGGGATCCGCGGAATTCAGATCAATACCTTGATCGGCTGCATATAGTTGAGGGAATAGCTGCGTGGTTTTAGCGTCTTCGCCGAAATTCATTAGCGTTTGAATGTACGCTTTATACGGGTAACTGTTGTCCATGACCGTCATAAGCTTACCCTGCATGGAGACGTCTATCTGCGACCACATAGTTTGGAGGAGTAAATTGATAGGGCCGCATTTTTCGTCCTTGCTCAAAGGGGTGCCATATCTGTGGGTTATTTTAGCTTTAACGTAGAGTCTCCAGGATTTCATGTCGACGTAATCCGAGCCTTGACCGGATATCAGGAATTCAACGGGTGCATCTTCGGAGATTTGAGACGACGGTCGAACGTCGATAACATAGCGACTTTCAACCGCTGTTTGCGTAGGGGGTAATGAGAACAACGATAATTCGCTAGGTTGACCTTCGGTGAACCCTTTGTCGGTGAGGAGTGCCATGCTATAACTCGAAGAGATACGATCTTTTGGTCCGCGCTCTCCGTTTATCGGTGGGTGAACTGACGTTAGGATGAGAACGCTTTCTATTTATGAGTTCCTGTTGACGCGTTCTCGAGACTTCGGACTTGGCTTGTTCGACCACTTGTTGAGACGGGGCCGTAAGCTGAATGTCCGGCGTCTTGACTTTCTTCCCGCTGACGTTTTCCGAATGGGGGTCGATGGGAATAATGTAGGCTTCACCCGTTTTACCGCCGAGTCCTCCACCCTTCTGCTTCTTAAAATACGTCGAGGGGTTATGGACAGACTTCGCCTCGTTCCGATAAAATCTGATCCATTTATTCACATCGGGGATGTACAACGGTCTCCCGGTCATAGCTGTTTCACGTGAAGCGTTACGATGACGGATTCGGTGAGGAATGTCGCCGGTTCACCTTGTGCGTCGGTTATATCAATTTCTAGATAGCGTACGTCGCTTAAAATAATAGGCAGGTAATACGGCGTGAGGTATATCCTAGATACAGGTTTTTTCTGGAGTCCAGAGGCCTCGACGTAGCGTAGTAGAGGTACTTTCGTCTCGCCTACGTAGGAATCACCGCATATATTACAACACACAGGCGTAGAAGTGATCGTGATTTAACCTGCGGTTGTCTTTGGATAAATATTTCTGCTAAGGTTACGACCCAAGACTCTTCGAAATGGATGCTTTTATTTAAACTGACGCGAAATTTGTATGGTCGATTCTCGGGGAAAAGCGTCTTGGAGTCCTCGCTGTTTACGACGATGTACTTATCCATTCGACTGATCCACAGTCATCTGTCTCCTTAGACGTTGGGATAGCGTTATATAGTAATCCCAAATGTTAACTTTCAACGTATCGGAAACATTCTGACACACTGAATATGTATAGATATGTAGCAAAATTAGGCGGCCCCTATTTACTACGCCGTCATCTAACATGCTATGGGTGATCGATTTGTAGGCGTGTAAAGAGGTAACGGCATTCACCATTCGATTCCAATCCATTATTAAATTTTCTTTTCTAGCAGGTTATGAATAGCTGTATCGATGAGACGGGTTCGAGCTTTGAGTAATGTCCACTGCGTGTAGTTCAAGACCACGCCCTTTATAGTGGCTTTGCCGTTGATAAAATAACGCAGATCAACCCCCAATAACTTGGTGTAGATACAAACAGTAGCCCGGAGGTGTTCGTCGATAATAACTTGCTGCATCGGTGTACATAGCGTTGTGTTGGGAATGATAGTTATATCCCCCGATGGTATTTCGAACACACGCGGCCTATCTTCGCCTGTGTTCGTTTCGTGGTTAATACGATGAGTGGTATAAGTAGGAGCGATATAGCCCCTATAAAAAGAACTTTAAGTATGCCGAGCTTCCTCTGGTATTGATCCATACCGCTCGATGTCTGACTTGAGAATAAACGGGAAAATACACGGTTCGCATATTTATAATACGGTTTGAAAAATAATATATTTTCAATATATACTCGCGACCGCCGCGAAAAGGGAGCAATCGCACGTGTTCTAGGATATAGGGCTTTAAACTCTGTTAACCCGCGCATTAGACGCCATGCCTGACCTCATCTACGTATCCCGCCGTTTAATGACGAAACCGGTAACTAACATATAACTAAATAACATCGACACCAAACCGAAGTAGTTTATAATGTATGTATTGTTACCAATCAAAACATAGAGTGCACTGGAGAACGAGCAAATCTATACGCTTAGTTTTTGTTTGCGTTTTTCATACAGTTTAGTAAGTCTCTTTTCCATTGGTCGGTTTTCATTTCCGTCTCCCTCCAGTCTTCGCATTGGTATTTCATCAGGTACGCGGGGTGCACGTTCATTTCCGTTTGCCTTTCGATGAGGGATTCAAAGTTCTTCATGACCGCATTTTCATCAATACGTTCTAGAGCATCGTTAAAGTATAAGTCCGCCATCTCATCGGGATCGTTCATCATACACTCATGATGATCTTGGCTGGGGTCGTCGATCTCACATCCGGGGCAGCGTTCTCTCCTTATTTCACCGATCGCAGTGGCTAGTTCTTCGATATACGCTTTCTTAATGGCGTGTTCGAGGAATTGCGTCCTTCTGCAAACCGTATGAGCCGGTGGAGGCGATGACATCTCGTCGTCGAATGCTGCCGATGCGCAAACCTGAATGGCGGTTATCATCTCCTTCAGCGCTGCGTCTATCTCTCCAGCTTTCTTTTTCAACTCCGACCATAAGACCGCGTCCAATGCGATTCCGTTAGTCGTAGGAAATGTCTTCCTCGCGTTGGTGGTAGATTTATCCCAGTTTCTGAGGTGCACGAATGATTTCCCCTTGAATACATTATGACTGATATATACATCCTTGTCCAGGTGGATAGGCTGGGGTGTGTCCACACCTCGTTCGAGAAAGGAATCGATGGTCCCCATGTAAAATGTTACGTTGTCCCATGCTTTCGTGTTTAGTGTGATGAACTTCGGCTGAGACGCGTTGGGTACATGACCGTGATCGACAATACGTATAAAGGCAGCCCCCTTCTCTCCAAAGACTTCTGCGGAAACTTTGTATGCCAGGGAGATCATCTTGTATCGACTGATAGATGTGTGTACCATGAAAGGCGAGTGGTGAATGGGCTCGAAAAGCTCGTCCTTTTATCCTAAACCATTCCTTGCCCCTCGTTCGACCCGAGAGCGCTTATATATATAGGTTCGGGGGAGAAGATCGCATGATGTCATCAGGTATAAATAACCGGATATGTATAGATATGTAGTAAAATTAGGTGGATGATGTCATAGGGTATAAATAACCGGATATGTATAGATATGTTGTAAAATTAGGTGGATGACAGTAGATAAGAGCGCTTGTATATAGATTCGGGGGATAACGTGACATGTTGTCATCAGGTATAAATAACCGAATGACGTGTATAGCTATTTCCAGAGATCGAATCCTTGGCTAGGAACGGCGTTATTTCTCTACTTGTAAATAGGTTTTATGAACTCTATGTGGGAAATTGAATGGCTCAGTACTGTTTATAATAATGCATCAACTATGGGAAATAGAACGATCCGATACTGGTTAATGCGATGGTTCACCCTTGATGTATCGTGTAAGGTCTTTCTTCCTATAAGCGACCCCAAACCAGATAAAGAGAGACGAGCTGTTGTAAACTATTCCTCGTGGTAATGTATCAATGAATGATGACTGATCAGCACCGGCATTTAATATAGCCTACAAATTAACATGGATTTTATCAACCCCGTTTTGGAGAAAATGTAAAAAAAAATATTTCCCATGCACCTCTGAATTACGACCCTTCAGTGTCTGGGTTAAAGGAAGGAATGTTGATGGAAAAAAATAATGTTATTGAGACGTTTGTCTTGTGCATTAATCGAGTCCGTGTTCACCCGAAGTACCGTAACAGGTCCCTTATTTACTGACCAGGTTGTGTTTAACGCGCGCGTCATTTTCCCCTTAAATTTATTTCTAATATTGTGTGCCACAACGGAATTCTAAGTCGTTTTTGTTGTTTGTAATCCGATTTTACACAATATCAGTTGTATCAGAGCCGTTAAGACACCGGCTTGCAAGATGCCGAACAAGTGCCTGTCACATTTGTTGTTGTCGGTATGCTACTAGTAATTTACTTGGAAATTTGAATATCTTCGAAGTTAACAAATCACTTAGTCCGAGATTTGTCTATAACCTTCAGCCGCACATTGATGATTTCTAACAGATTGTGAGCGTGTCGTGGCCGAAGTAGTTAGAGTGTTTGGCTCTGACGCGGAGTGCTACAGCTGGCGTGGGCTCGCCCCTCGCCATTGACCGCTTATACTCGCCTATTCACAAGGCGCTGGGCTGATTCGGTGTCCAGGGTAATATGGACTGATGGTGGAACTAGTTGGTACGCTAGACCTTCGCGAGTTGAGGCACTTGGGGAATAAAGTACCTGGGTGTCTTTCAGTGACCGTTAGATAAATCCACTCACAGTAGTACATAACATACACCGCTAGGAAGCTCACATGGTCAGACTATCACAGCACTTTCAGGATAGTAGTTCGTCCAATTGTAGAATTGTATAAATGTTCACTCCACAGCACGACAGTTGAGCTATAAATGTTGAGTGGTTCCAATTGATTATGTATTAATATGTACTCCTATACGGAGGTGCTCCTATAGAGGAGGGATCTACCAACTGAACTGATTGGCACATGCCAGCAGAACGACTTCCGTTTTGTCCTCAGGTAAAATGACTGGGTGCGTACTGGCTGGACAGATCTATGTCCTGGGTATGTGAGCACTTTTTTATATATTTTTTTACCAGGATGAGATTGCGCAATACCGTGGCGAGCAAAATCGGCGTTTTTTCCCCCTCAGCCAGACGATCTGTCATAAATTATCAGTCGTGTGACTGCAGGGTTATAGGAAGCTCGGACAACAGCTCACAGCCATCTAAAATTCGGTTTTTTATCATTCGGTTTGTTCTGGTGCAACAATGCAAAACTAATCTTACTCCAATGATGTGGTATTTCAGGAAAGGCCCACGATAATTGACTCAGATTGATCTAAGAATGTGAGACTTGACCTGTTACTGAACATGTGAGGCTCACGGAATACTGATCAATCTTTGCCTTCTTTCTTTTCAGGATATCCCTGACTATCTCGATGTGATTCTTGAGCTGAAATAGACACTGAAATATAAATTAAACTATTCGATCAAGTACAGCATGGAATTATCGAAAACATCAGTTCATAAGACGATGGAAACAAAGCCAGAGTGGATTGTCTTAATATTATCCATTGTGAAACAGGAAACATCAACTGTGAGTCTGGACAATACAACATTGACCACTGTACGACACGAATCTTCGGCGGAGAGTCCGGACAAGACAATGTTGTCCACTGTTACATGTAAACACGAATCACCGCCTGTGAGTTCAGACAAGGCGACATTGACCACTGCAAACCACAGATCTGCGAATCTGGAGAAGTCGGCAGGGTCACAACTACCCGAGCTAGACTGTACAACGCCTAATTCTGTAATGATTCGAAGCATGCTTTCCGGGGTTAAGCAAGAACCTGTTGAATATGGGGACACTCTTCATATACCGGTAGTCGCTCAGAACGAACTGCCAAGCATCCAGTTGGAGGACTCTGTTCCTGTTCCTTGCGCATCAAAGAAATTAGAGGAAATATTAACCCAGGACATCGGCATATCGAAGACGGTGAGTACACGGCAGTCCATAAATATCAAGCCAAGGAAGTGACAGCAACCTAGGAGGTTATACGGTGAAGCTATACATGGTTGCATGACAGAAGATGGTGCAATGAGTATCTAATATATTTTGTGATAACATGGGTTGAATTATTAGTGTTCATTTTCAATTCATTGCTGAATATAATAGAACTATATTGTTTGATATATCAATTTACTCAATATGGTCATGCCAAAGTTTTCTTACTAATTTGTTGCCAGATGCTTGTGATATCAATGTAAAACATAGCAGGCGTTACAATGCTGTTTCTTTGTTACCTTTACCATGAGATTGTAGTATTTCTAGTAATCTCAAAATCGGAAGTGGGAAACCATGTGACAGGTTTTCAACCAATCAGTCGATAATTCGATCCATCGGTCATGTATTAGGTTCTGTTGTTGGGACATTTGAATCACCCAAAGATCTCACGGGCATTCATTGCTATACTCAGACAGGCTGTTGTTCTCTTTTGTCCCTTGAACCTTACATGAAAGGTGGATCATGATTGTTTATGTTACTTAAGATGTGATTTCAATTATGCTAAGAATAATGTAAAAAATATTTGATTATTCAATCATTCGAGCTGGGTTTTATTATCTTTCAGGAAGGTCTTAGTTTAACCAAGACACATTACCGGTCAACAAGGCATGATATAAACAATCACCCTTACCCCGTGACTCTGTATCAGCTGCAAACAATCCCGATGGGACAAGTGGTGGTGGATGGTGACGGCCAGACGAACGGACGCACAACATCTTACAGGGTTAAACCTTTAAGAACAAACAATGGGGAAAAGCCATATCTATGTTCAGTGTGTGATTATAGATGTAACAGAAAGATTGACCTCGTTACACACAGGAGAACACACTCTGGAGAAAAGCCATATCTGTGTTTAATGTGTGATTATAGATGTTTGAACAACAGTGGCCTTGATAGACACACGAGAACACACACTGGAGAAAAGCCGTATGGATGTTCAATGTGTGATTATAGATGTAACAGAAACACCGACCTTGTTACACACAGGAGAACACACACTGGAGAAAAACCATATCTGTGTTCAATGTGTGGTTATAGATGTTCGAACAAGAGTTGCCTTGATAGACAAACGAGAACACACACTGGAGAAAAGCCATATGAATGTTCAGTGTGTGATTATAGATGTACCAATAGCAGTCATCTTGCCAATCATATGAGAACACACACTGAAGAAAAGCCGTATGGATGCTCGATGTGCGATTATAGATGTAACCGAAACAGTGGCATTGTTACACACATGAAAACACACACTGGAGAAAAGCCGTATGAATGTTCAGTGTGTGATTATAGGTGTACCAATAACAGTCACCTTGTTATACACATGAGAACATACACTGGAGAAAAGCCGTATAAATGCTCTGTGTGATTATAGATGCTCTGACAATAGTACCCTTGCTAGGCATCAGAGAACACACACAGGGGAAAAGCCGTATGGGTGTTCAGTATGCGATTATAGATGTAACAGCAACAGTGTCCTTGTTAGACACACGAGAACACACACGGGAGAAAAGCCGTATAAATGCTCCACGTGTGATTATAGATGTTCTGACATTAGTACCCTTGCTATACACCGGAGAACACACACTGGAGAAAAGCCGTATAAATGCTCTACGTGTGATTATAGATGTTCCGACAACAGTGCCCTTGCTAGACACCGGAGAACGCACACAGGAGAAAAGCCGTATGGATGTTCAGTATGCGATTATAGATGTAATAGAAACAATCGACTTGTTATGCACATGAGAACACACACTGGTGAAAAGCCGTATGAATGTTCAGTGTGTGATTATAGGTGTAGCAAAAACTGTCTCCTTGTTATACACATGAGAACACACACTGCAGAAAAGCCGTATAAATGCCCTACGTGTGATTATAGATGTTCCGACGATAGTAACCTTGCTAGACACCGGAGAACACACACTGGAGAAAAGCCGTATGAGTGTTCAGTGTGTGATTATAGCTGTACCAATAACCGTCACCTTGTTATACACATGAGAACACACACTGGAGAAATGCTGTATGGATGTTTAGTATGTGATTATAGATGTAACAGAAACAGTGACCTTGTTAGACACACGAGAACACACACTGGAGAATAGCCGTACAAATGCTCCATGTGTGATTATAGATGTTCCGGCATTAGTACCCTTGCTAGACTCCGGAGAACACACAATGAAGAAAAGCGGTATTGGTGTTCGTTGTAAGATTATAGATGTAACAGAAACTGTAACCTTGTTAAACACATGAAAACACATAGTGAAGAAAAGCTGTATAGATGCTTAACGTGTGATCATAGAGGTACCAAAAGGAGCCGGCTTGATGTACACATAAGAACACACATTGGAGAAAAGGCTTATTTATGATTGAGCAGAAACCTTATGAAACATATGAGAACACACACTGCGGATATAAGGCATGGACGCTGAATTGGTGATTGTAACTAATCAGGAGAGTGACCTTGTTAAAATAAGAGGACACACACTGGATAAAAGTCGTATACAAACTCATTTTGCGAGTATACATATAGTCACAAAAGTGATCTTCACATATGAGAAGAAAAACTTGGGAAAGGCCGTGTGAGTGAACCATGTGTGATTATAGACGTACCAAAAACAATGACCTTGTCGGACACACGAGAAACAAAGCCGCGTGAATGGTCCATGCTTGATTATAGATGTGCCGATAACATTTAATTTGAGAGTTTCAGGGCACCACACGTTGGAGGAAAGCTGTATACATCCTCAGCTTGTGGTTATAGATGGGTACACAAACTGATCTATCTTCACATATGAGAGAACACACTGGCGAAAATGGTATGGATGCTCTCAGTCCGATTAAAATATGACCCATTCATGCCGCTCCGAGCAGTAGGTCTGAAGGAAAGCCTATGAAGGTCATATCCAGCGACCTCTGGCAATCGACCAATCAAATCATTGTCGTCAATGCAGGAGGAGCCGACTCTGGAATTGTCCGACTTCCGACTAGCATTTCCAGTTACCATCAACTGTTTCCATCAAATAACGGTGTTAACGTGCACAAATTAGTCTCTCTGTAACAGTGCTAAACTGTCCGACCTATATGACATCCTCTGATTGATATATTTGTGGGAAAACCAGAGAAACTGGTCAACTATTTTTTTCACAATCAACTGCGAAACGAATCCATATGAGTTGTCTCCCTTTACCTGTCACCAATACTTTAATTTCTGGGATATAATGAATGGATTCATGGTTAACTATCTGTATTGTTGTTGTATTTAATAGGATGCATACACTGATTACAACATTCAGTTCATTAGTCGTTTCAAATAATTAACACGGTCGCTGTTATTTGCATCGAAATCTCACTGATAAGAACCTACTTTATCATTAGTACATTGCCTATAATGGTATGTGGCTACATTCAAATTTCTCGAACTTTCGTTGACAGTCGGTTGGTCTCGACTTCGATCGTGAGTCAACCGAGCCCATTGTGAACTCTGCCTTGATTGATTCGCTATTTGTAACTTGGAGGTCACTGGACATGACCGCCATAGGCTTTCCTTCAGTCCTACTGAGCGGTCAACAGTTTTCAATGATACCGGCAAGACATCATGATGTTCCAAAATTATCAAATCCGTATCGCTCATCAGTATTCTTAATACAATATATTCGCTGTAAAGTCGTCACCAAGAGAATTTTGTATCTCAGTCACGCTTTGATTGCGACTGTTCATTTGAGCAGCATGAGAATCTTGAAGTACATTGGTTCATACGATCCCTAGCCCCGTATTAAGCGGAATAAGACACAAGTTACGAAATGTAACGCCATAAATCTTGCACGCTACCCTCGTACTTTGCGATCAGCATGCGATATGTATCGTCAATTTTTATAAACTTTTGAGTGGAGGCGTTTGGTGGGATAGCCCTGTTTGGTGGTATAGCCCTGTTTAGTGGTATAGCCCTGTTTGGTGGTATAGCCCTGTTTGATGGTATAGCCCTGTTTGATGGTATAGCCCTGTTTGGTGGTATAGCCCTGTTTGGTGGTATAGCCCTGTTTGGTGGTATAGCCCTGTTTGGTGGTATAGCCCTGTTTGGTGGTATAGCCCTGTTTGGTGGTATAGGCCTGTTTGGTGGTATAGCCCTGTTTGGTGGTATAGCCCTGTTTGATGGTATAGCCCTGTTTGGTGGTATAGCCCTGTTTGGTGGTATAGCCCTGTTTGATGGTATAGCCCTGGTTGATGGTATAGCCCTGTTTGGGGGTATAGCCCTGTTTGGTGGTGTAGCCCTGTTTGGTGGTATAGCCCTGTTTGATGGTATAGCCCTGTTTGATGGTATAGCCCTGTTTGGTGGTATAGCCCTGTTTGATGGTATAGCCCTGTTTGATGGTATAGCCCTGTTTGATGGTATAGCCCTGTTTGGTGGTATAGCCCTGTTTGATGGTATAGCCCTGTTTGGGGGTATAGCCCTGTTTGATGGTATAGCCCTGTTTGATGGTATAGCCCTGTTTGGGGGTATAGCCCTGTTTGGTGGTATAGCCCTGTTTGATGGTATAGCCCTGTTTGGTGGTATAGCCCTGTTTTAATAGCTAAAAAAGTTATAAATCTATACGAATATTACAGGTACATGTAGTTACATAATTTGTAATACGAGCATGATTAGCTTTTACCCCTCTGCCAAAACTGTCTTCATACCCCAAAAACAATTAGGCCTTCACATACCAAGCTGATATCACATATGCATCTGGTGACAGAAGCCTATTGGAAATTGGCCCATATTCTCAGGTCACCGGGTCAAAGTCTATGAAGTTGTCGCCAGTTGCCTGTTATCACATACCGTACATTTCGAGAATGATTCAGCATAGGCTTCGGATACTAAACAATTAAAGTCCACTCATGGTAGTGACCGTGTTGTATTTTCTCATGGTAGGCTACGCGGGTCAAAGTACACTTTCCACTTATTATAATGCTGATTTCGAGGGACAAGCTTTAGACCAAATCTTTACCAGGTTATTCGGTCAAAGTACACATATCTCCCGATATAATACTGTATTTGGTCAAATATGCAAGATATAGTAGGTGAAACAAATTATAGTCGATTATATTAATACTTAAAAATTAGTGGAGCATACAGAGAAACTGCATGCAAACCATACTGAAACTTCCGCTAATGAGAATTCATGGTACGGTACGCCGAGGATTCAAGTTTATAAGTCTGAGGTCGCGGGGAGGGGAATGGCTTCAGAGGAGATGAGTCTGATAGGGGCTCCCCCTATCGGCCTAGGATTATTCGGTAAATTGTTAAATTTGAACTTGTAACTTGTGCAAAATGACTTGTATAATGTTGGCGAACACCAAAATTGTCACGGAAATACACTTATCAATACAAGCTGGATTAATCATTCAATTAGAGAATTCATGTTACGTAGAAACTTCCGACAGAAACCATATTGGATCCGGACTTACCTGGGTATATTAGGGTGTGTCTGAAATGGTCGCATTCGATTGGTTCTGGAGAGCTCGGGGCATTCGCATGCCTTGCACCCACGGGGGTATTCAAATATAATTGGATATTCACAGAGAAGTATTATCAGGGGGCGTACACCCGCCATGGAACCGTTTGCCATCATATATGCTTCAAATAAACGAATTCGAGACAGTTTGATATACAAAGACAACAATGCATCGCGTCAACTTACTCGTGTTTGTTGACGTAACCGCTAACTACCGACCAATCACACTAATTTACCCGTGTTTGCTGACGTGTCCGCTAACTGTCGACCAATCACATCAACTTACTCTTGTTTGCTGACGTTACCGCTAATTGCCGACCAAGCACATCAACTTTGTCGTGTGTGCTGACGGTAACACTAACTGCCGACCAATCACATCAACTTACTCGTGTTTGCTGACGTTACCGCTAACTGCCGATCAATCGCATAACTTACTCGTGTTTGCTCACGTGACCACTAACTATCGACCAATCACACCAACTTACCCGTGTTTGCCGACGTGACTGTTAACTGCCGACCAATCACACCGACTTACTCGTGTTTGCTGAGGTGACCGCTAACTGTCGACCAATCACACCAATTTACTCGTGTTTGCTGACGTGACCGCTACCTGCCGATAAATTACATCAACTTACTCGTGCTTGCTCACCTGACCGCTAATTGCCGACCAATCACATCAACTTACTCGTGTTTGCTGACCTTACCGCTAACTAGCGACCGACTTCACGAAGGTCTGTAACTCTGTACTTTCACCAGACACGTTTCCAGCTAATGCTGTCCCAACGCTTACATCGTTTATAACCTGATTTTCCGCCATATCAGTTATATGATAGTCTTAAAGACGCCGGCTTGCAAGGTGCTGAACAAGTAGGCCTACTATCAATTTGCTACGGACAATTTGGATAGGGTCTACCTCGAAATCAAGGGGCAGAACGAGAAATATTTCAGGTGATAAAAACTAATTCTATAGCCTGAGTAATACGGGGTTCGAACTGAAGTTTGGTCTGAGGTTGCATGGCCAAAAAAACCCCTAAAAATTAGTGTTAGATAGTGAGAGGCGGACAGTTCTCCATTGGGTATTCCGAGCTTCCTATGACCCTTCACGCCAGACGACGGATGATTTCTAAGAGATTGTCTGGCAAGGGTCAGAGTTCTCTCCCATACACCCCGCAAAGTGGGAGCGACCGCTGGGTCGTGCGACCACGGGAAATAATATTTTTGAAAAATATTCTGCCGTTCTACAACACATAACTCGCATATATATATTAATAAATAATTTACCTCCATTGCCATCTCAAATTTAGCAAGATCCGTCATATTCTTTACAGGTGTTAGCGCTTATAACCTCTACCTCATTCCAAACGGAAAACTCGGTTCGTTATGGCTTCGTTGAAGCGAATGAAATGAACCTGATGAAAGTAAAGTTGTTAACACTGTAGAAAGGGCGAGCAATTCAAGACCTTCAGCCATACGACGGATAATTTATTACAGATTGTCTGGCTGGGGTCAGAGTGCTCTCTCATACAGATAACGCAAAGTGAGACCACAAGACTAAGGGTCGCGCGACCTCATCCCGGTAAAAATTATTTAAAAAATAATAATAATATTAATAATTATAATAATAATAATTGGCCGTTCTATAACGCTTGACTCGCATATATTTTTGTATGTATAATTTCACTTCGCCGCCAGTTCAAACTTAACCAGAGACGAAGAACGAAACGGATCTCATGAATTCCAGCGTGACGGAATTACAAGGTACCCATGTTTTCAGTTCTTCTGAACCTCTGTTATTACTAGACCATGGTAACATCTGTTTTGGAATGTCCTTTTCCTAACCCTATTACTAAGAACTTTAGGATAAGAGAAAAAAAGGGAAATACAATTGTTTTTTACCTGGTCACGTGACATTCGAATACCGCGTGACGGAATTACAATGAAGTAACCACATTATGAGGACGTGTCGGTTACATATATATTCCATCAAAACTCGAATGTTTCTCATTTCAGGTGATGTTTTATTCGAATCCTGAGCGCCTGGACTACATGATATCTGATTTCTGTCAAGGAAAGTTTCAAATTGATAAATGTGGTTAAGAAAACCTGCGTGACGGAATTACATTTTGGTCCATGTTTTAAGGAGTTGCGATTTTTACTATTTCACGAGTTTCGATTTTATCCGGTCCAACAAATTCTGAGGACAAAGCCAAACACATGAATTCTGTTGTCATGTACCCGGCAATGCATGAATATTCGATTGAATGTGAAAGGGCGATAATGACCGGTCAACAACATGGGCAAAATTGTCCAGGAATGACCTAACCGAGATTTTGAATTATGTGACGGAATTACATTTTGGTTACAGATTTCGTGGAATTCATGATCTGGTTAAATTTGACACTGAAGTGAAATTATTCATTCATCCCTTTGGTCACAAAGTTCACACTCCTAATAATGCTCGTCCTTTACTTGTAACAATACCAAAGTTAGGCATTCATAAAGTTATCGAAACGTTTCTCTTGTACATTAATCGAGTCCGTGTTCACTTGAAGTACCACGACAGGTCCCATATTTGATGACCTGGTTGTGTTTAACGCGCGCGTCATTGTCTTCTCTTTTTTTTTTGTTGTTGCTGTAGAATTGTGTGCCACAGCGGAATTGTGAGTCGTTTATCATGTTTGCAGCTTGATTTTCCACAATATTAGTTGTATCAGAGCCGTTAAGACACCGGCTTGCAAGGTGCTGAACAAGTGCCTGTCACATTTGTTGTTGTCGGTAGGCTACTATTAATTTACTTGAAAATTTGAATATTTCCGAGGTACATTTAACAAATCACTTCGTCTGAGATTTGTCTAACCCTTCAGCCCCGCATTTGATAGTTTCTAACATATTTGCGGGGGAAAGAGTAGCCAAGTTGACATGGCTTATTTCAATCCTACACTACGCCATGATGCCTCTCAATGAACTTAAATGTACACTCCGGGATCACACCGCTTCATGGGTTGTTCGGCTTCATCGGTCAATAAAACAACCCCTCCCAACTCTCTGTCCATTAGTTTTATCGAGTTCGGCAAAGATTGTGATTGCCGTGAATAGTTCATCTGTCTGCAACCAGTCTCTAAACATCAACGATCGGTTGAATTTCTCCGCCATTATATTCGTACGTGTCACGTTATCAGCAACTTATCTTGCGGATCATGTGGCCCGTATGAAGATAATGGCGAAAATTCAACCAGCCGTTGATGTTTGAAGACTGATTGCAGACGGATCAGCTCTTCAGGGCAATCAAATTATTTGCCGAACTCGATACAAGCAGTCGACAGAGTAAGGGTTGTTTTATTGCCGGATAGAGCCGAACGACCCGTGATCCCGGAGTGTAGGCCTACATGTAAGTTCATTGAGGGGCATCATTGAGTAGTGTAGGAACGAACTAAGCCATGTCAACTTGGCTAGGGACAGAAGAAACCTCGAAAAGGGGATGCCAGCAGAACGACTGCCGTCTTGGCTTCGGGTAAAATGACTTGAGTGCTATACTGGCTCGGCAGATCGGTATCCAGGTTAATAGGAACAGTGGGAACTTTTTTATATTATTGTTACTAGGATGGGATTGCGCAATCCCGTGGTCGAGCAAAATCGGCGGTTTCTGCCCCCAGCCAGACAATCTGTCATAAATTATCAGTCGTGTGGCTGTAGAGTTATAGGAAGCGTTAACTCGCAGCGATCTGAAATTCGGTTGTACTGGTATATCACTCGGTTTGTTCTGGTGCAACAATATGCAAACTAATCGTATCGTATTTCAATGATCTTGGCTTACAATGTTTTAATCTTGTGAATCTTACTCCAACGACTAATGTGGTATTTCAGGAAAGGTACATGCCCAAAAAATGTGCGACTTTACCTATTACTGAACATGTGACATGTGAATACTGATCAATCTATATCTTCCTTCATTTCAGGATATCTCTGATTATCTCGATGTGATTCTTGAACTGAAATAGACACTGAAACATATTAAACTATTCGATCATATATAACATGGATTTGTCTGAATTATCAGAAACATCAATTCATAAGACGATGGAAACAAAGCCAGAGTGGAGGGTCCATTTATTATCCACTGTGAAACACGAAACGTCAACTGTGAGTCTGGACAATACAACATTTACCACTGTAAAACACCAATCTTCGATGGAGAGTCCGGACAAGACAATATTTTCCACTGTCAAACACAAATCACCGCCTGTGAATTCAGGCAAGCCAGCATTGCCCACTGTAAATCAAACCTCTGCGAATCTGGAGAAGGCGCCAGGACCACAGCTCCATCAGCTAGAATATACAACGCCTGATTCTGTATTGACTCGAAGCATGCTGTCAGAGGTTAAGCAAGAACTGGTTGAATATGGGGACACACTTGCTATACCTGTTGTCACTCAGAACGAACTACCAAGCATTCAGTTGGACGACTCTGTTGCTGTTCCTTGCGCAGCAGTGCAATTAGGGGAAATATTAACCCAGGACATCGGCACAGCGAAGACGGTGAGTACACAATATCAATATCAACCTGATCACTCCAACCAAGGAGAATATACGGTGCAGCTATACATAGCTGCATTGCAGATGAAGGTGCAATTAGTATCGAATATTTTTTTGTGATAACATGGAATGAATTATTGTGTTCAGTTTTAATTCATTTTTGAATATGATAAAACTTTTTTGCTTGGCAAATCAGTTTGCCAATATCGACATGCCAAATATTTCTTACTAATTTGTTACCGGATGTTTTCTGATATAAATGTAAAGAATAACAAGCGGTACAATACTGTAACTTTATTACATTTACCGCGAGATTGTAGTATTACTTGTTCTCTCAAGATCTGAAGTGGGACACCATGTGACAGGTTTTCAACCAATCAGTCGACAACTCGATTCATCGGTCATGTATTAGGTTCTATTGTTGGGACATTTAAATCACACAAACACCTCCCGGATATTCATTGCTATACTCAGACAGACTGTTGTTCTCTTTTGTCTCTTGAATCTTACATGAAAGGTGAGTCATAATTGTTTATGGTACTTAAGATGTGATTTCAGTGATACCAAGAATAATGTAAAAAAATATTTGATTATACATGTAACTGTATCTATGAATGGGCTACGTTCTCAGTCAATCATTCAAGCTGGGTTTTATTATCTTTCAGGAATGTCTTAGTTCTACCAAGACACATTACCGGTCAACACGGCATGATATAAACAATCACCCTTACCCCGTGACTCTGTGTCAGCGACAAACAATCCCGATGGGACAAGTGGTGATGGATGGGAATGGACAGACGAACGAACGCACAACATCTGACAGGGTTAAACATTTAAGAACAAACACTGAGGAAAAGCCATATCTGTGTTCAATGTGTGATTATAGATGTAACACAAACAGCGACCTTGTTACACACAGGAGAACACACACTGGAGAAAAGCCATATCTGTGTTCAATGTGTGATTATAGATGTTCGAACAGTAGTGGCCTTGTTAGACACACGAGAACGCACACTGGAGAAAAGCCATATAAATGCTCCACGTGTGATTATAGATGTTCAGACAATAGTACCCTTGCTAGACACCGGAGAACACACACTGGAGAAAAGCTGTATGGATGTTCAGTTTGCGATTATAGATGTAACAGAAACAGTCATCTGGTTATACATAGGAGAACACACACTGTAGAAAAGCCGTATGAATGTTCAGTATGCGATTATAGATGTAACAAAAACTGTCATCTGGTTATACATATGAGAACACACACTGGAGAAAAGCCGTATAAATGCTGTACGTGTGGTTATAGATGTTCCGACAATAGTACCCTTGCCAAACACAAGAGAACACACACTGGTCAAAAGCCGTATGAATGTTCAGTGTGTGATTATAGATGTACCAAAAACAGTCATCTTGTTATACACATGAGAACACACACTGGAGAAAAGCCGTATAAATGCTCTATGTGTGATTATAGATGTTCCGACAATAGTAACCTTGCTAAACACCAGAGAACACACAATGGAGAAAAGCAGTATGGATGCTCGTTGTAAGATTATAGATGTAACAGAAACAGTAACCTTGTTAAACACACACTGGAGTAAAGCTATATAGATGCTTAACGTGTGATCATGTTACCCAGAGGAGCCGGCTTGTTGCACACATGAGAACACTCACTGGAGAAAAGGCTTATTTATGAATGATCCATGGGTGATTATAGCACAAACCTTATGAACCATATGAGAACACACACTGGGGATAACAGGTATGGACGCTGAACTGGTGACTAAATGTAATCAGGACAGTGACCTTCTTAAAATAAGTGAATACACACTGGATAACAGTCGTATACAAACTCATTTTGCGGGTCCACATATAATCACAAAAGCTTGAGAAACGCCGTGTGAATGAACCATGTGTGATTATACATGTACCAAAACAGTGGCCTTGTTAGGGACACAACGAACGCACACTGGTAAAAAGCCGTGTGGGTGCCCCATGTGTGATTACAAAAGTACCAAAAACACTGACCTTGTCAGACACACGAGAAACATGAATGCTTCATGCTTGATTATAGATGTGCCGATAACATTTACTTTGAGAGGGCACGACACATAAGAGGAAAGCTGTATACAACCTCACCGTCCGGTTATGGATGTTGACACAAAGTGATCCATCTTCAAATATGAGAAAACACACTGATAAATGTATGGATGCTCCCAGTCTGATTAAAATAAGACCTATCATGCCGCTCCGCTTAGTAAGTCTGAAGGAAAGCCATCGACCAATCAAGTCATGTCTTCAATATAGGAGTAACCGCCTCGGGAATGCTCTGAAGGCAGTCTCTGCTCCCGAAGTTCAGCGACCGCTTCCAGTTACCATCAACTGTTTCCATCAAATAACGGCACAAAAGTGCACAAATTAGTCTCTCTTTAATTGCACTAAACTACCCGACCTATATGACATCGACTGAGTGATATACTTGTGTGAAAACTCGAAAAACTGGTGAACTATTTCTTCACAGTCAACTGCGAAACAAATCCACATGAGTTGTCTCCCTTACCTGACCTACATTCTTTTCTGGGATATAATTAATAGATTAATGGTCAACTAACTGTATTGTTGTTGTATTTAACAGGATGCATAAACTGATTAGAATTTAGTTCATTAATCGCTTCAAATAATTAACACAGTCGCTGTTAGTTGCTTCGGAATCACACTGATGTGACCCCACTTAATCGTCATTAGTTTATTGCCTATAATGGTATGAGGGTACATTAAAATTCCCCGAACTCCCGTTGACAGTCCTTTTGTCTCCTCTCCGCGTATGAGTAAACCGAGCCTGTTGTGAACTTTGTCTTGATTGTTTCGCTATTTGTAACTTGGAGACCACTGAACATTACCCCCATAGGCTTTTCTTCAGACCTACTGAGTGGAGCGTCATGATAGGTTTTATTTTAATCAGACTGGGATGCTCTATGCTCGATTATAGATTTGCACAAAAAAAACCAGTCGCCTCGTTAGACACTCTAGAACACACACTGGAGAAAAGCCGTACGGATGTCCAATTTGTAATTACATATGCACCAAAAACAGTGACCTTGCGAGACACACGAGGAAACACACAAGAGAAAAGCCGTATGGATGTTCAAGCTATACACTGAGTTCGCTTGCCACCACTTTTATCCCCACTCTGCAATCAACCCAGATTGAGCGCTTGCTGCTGTCTGGGCTGGAAACATGGTCACCTTTGCTTATTGTATGCAGTACAGAAAACAAGGTCGCCAAGATATCATTTCTTCGTAAATTATTCGGAACATCTTAGATATGCACACAAAGTTGGACATAATGCTGTCCAAAGATTAAACAGCTACGTATGTAGTGTGAGAAAATCTTACCACGACCATAAGGGTTTGTTGGAATTGACTACGTTTACTTCCTTTTAACCTTAGTGAATAGACAACAAGGAATAGTCCTATTTTGTCTCGAACGCCCTCAAAAGAATATAGTCACAGGAATTTTCATTCTGCATAATGCATGAAACTGGCTTTGAACACCGTATTAGCCAAACAATGGCCTGGAATGGAGCCAAAGGTAACCCATCCATGTCCAGAAAACATTACCCTGGTGTACAAGAACCCGGATGTAGGCGAGGACGTAGGCGAAAGCATCCTAGTACCCGGATGTAGGCACAGACGTGTACCTAGTACCCGTCCATTGGTTCTTTTCTCGATCGCTCATTGGCTCTTTTTTCTCGACCGCTGATTGGTCCAAATGGACCTGCCCATCCTACCCAGGTTCATTTACAATCCCCTTTTTGTGCTCAAGCTCTGTATATATCGATGCCGCAACATTGTCTCATTGGACATAGAACCTTTTGACCTGGATGTCACCTTTTGTCCAGCGCGCGCACTGCCGGTGATGACGCGAGCGCGCGCGCTGCGGCCGGAGAAACCCGCGCGCGCGCTGGGGGGCCGGGGCCGGGGCCGGGGCCCGCCGGGCCGGGAAAGTTGGAGGTAGTGTGTTTGAGCATTCACCCCAACCGGAAGTGACGTCACTTTTACATCCGGGTGAATTCACCCAAACCGGAAGTGACGTCACACACACTTGCGCAACCCCAGTACATGACAGACAAATCTGGACATGCCCAAAGGTGACGCCTCATTCACCCAAACCGGAAGTGACGTCACAACCCACGTGATCTGCGCAGCAGAATGGAAACGACACCCTAGTCTAGCCCCCTCACCTAGGCTTCACATAGATACCTCACTCGATCCCAGCGGCCCATGAGGAGCCCACCTAGACCCCAAAAAGGTCTATGTCCATAACCTTTGGCTACCGCGCATGCGCAGAATGACCCTATTTCTACCCCACATCTACACCATTCTGACTCTACCCCACACAAGCTTCACTTTGACACCTTCCACGACCCATTCGAACCCATAGCGGTCCATCTCTATCCCAAACATACACCCACATAGCACCCAAGATGCCTGTTTTCTATACTACGGCCGCCAGACTGCGCATGCGCAGACCATTGAACACGGACGAACCATTAGTGTAGTCAAGTGCTCCTGCATGAGAGCTTCAAAATAAGACCTCATACGACATCATCGATTCATTAGGGGCTCACCTAGACTCCAACATGTCCACCCCGTATGAGTCTATAGCCCCATAGCCATGTAGTATAGGCCTATGGGCTCACCCAGGCCTAGGTGACTTTTTCCAAAAATTTCACCGTTTCGCTCCGGGACCCTTCCCATAGTGTTCTAAATGACTAGACGCGAAAAACAAATCCAAACAACCCTACCGCAAATGTATAGAAGTAAGTTTCCCAGTATGGTTTCCCAGTATGGGACTATATGGGTCTATATGGGTCTCGGTGATTTTTTTCAAAAATTTCACCGATTCGCTCCGGGACATTTCCTATCATGTTCTAAATTACGAGACTAAGAAAACAAATCCGAACAACCCTACCGCAAATGTATAGAAGTAAGTTTCCCATTAGGTTCAACATTGGCCAGTGCGCCGGTATGGGACTATATGGTACTTTTTCAAAAATTTCACCGTTTCGCTCCGGGACACTTCCTATCATGTTCTAAATGACGAGACTAAGAAAACAAATCCAAACAACCCTACCGCAAATGTCGAGAAGTAGGTTTCCCAGGATGGTCCTATACCCCCATACCCCATATAGGCATTCCCCCGTAATTTAGGATAAAGTCCGTGTTCCGTATTTTTTTTCAGGAAATATTTTACATACACCCACCCTGGAACTAGGGGAATATAACTCTATTGATAGGCAAGCCCCGTTAAGCCCGGCGACCTATATACCCTCCATACTCCATATAGGCATTTTCCCGGATATTTCGATAAAGTCCGTGTTCCGTTTTTTTTTCAGGAAAAATTTTACATGCACCCACCCATGCCTGGATGCCCCTTCACATAGGCTTCACATGGATACCTCATACAACTCCATCGGCCCATTAGGGACTCCCCTAGATCCCAAAACGTCTATTTCCATACCCTTTGGCCACCGCGCATGCGCAGAATACCGATATTTCAATGCCACACCCAGCCCATCAGATGCCCCCACACATAGGCTTCACTTTGATACCTCACTCCACCCCATCGGTCCATTAGGGACTCCCTAAGCTCCAAAACGTCTATTTTCATACCCTTGGGCCACCGCGCATGCACAGAATGCCGATATTTCAACCCCACACCCAGCCCATTAGATGCCCATTCACCTAGGCTTCACTTTGATACCTCACTCGACCCCATCGGACCATTTTATCTAGGGACTACTTTTTCTCCGCGGAAGCTTTATACCGCGACCGCATCACCGCCAGGACCGCATCACCGCGGAGGAATACATCCCCTTTTCCACACAATTCAAGTTGGCCGCCAAGCGCACACCGCCTCAAAAATTCAAGATGGTGGCCAAACTCTGGCAGATCGAGTTGTCTCCCATGCGTTTAGAGTGTACAGATGGCGCTACTAGTTCCTCCACATGACCTCCACCAATGACCTCTACATCCGGGTGAAATGAGCGGTTAAATATGCTTTATATACTACTTAGGTAAAGATTTCGAGAAATTTTACTACACAATTAATGCATTTATATGGGATTGGAAGCTGAGGTGCTGATCAAATGTGACTCCTAGTACCTTTGTCTCTGTTACCCTCTCTATCGGCGCGCCTTCAATGTGGATGGAAATGGTGGAGAGATCTAATAACCTTTGCCTTGTGCTTTTCTGGTTATGTACGTGACACCTGTAGGATTGAGTATGTTTGAAAGTTTACTCTCGTACCCCAGTTATCAGTTTGTATTGGTAGAAGTTGTCTCGCCCTAACTTTGACTAGGTTTCCACACACATGTGAACATTTAATTTCATATTGAGGTGGCGTAGGTTAATCTGTTAGACATTTTGCATATATGTCACGTACGTAACATGCAAGTTACGTGTGGAACGTAATATTCTTTGTGTTTTTTTTCTGATATGATGGTAAAGGGGATATGATCTTTTTCTATCATAACATGGGCACATGCAATGGCACATATGAGCAATCTAGTAAGATATTTTCATAGTTCACATAACAAACATAATAATGTTTTTTCTTCATCATGGAAGTGAACTGTGTTATATCATTTTCCACATGGATTCTGGTCGCCATGTTTATATCAACAAGAGGTCATCGATTGTCAATGAAAAGTCTTACATCTCGTGTTCAAGTCTTACGTCCAGTGTCCAATAGGCCAAGATATTGTCTTGTATTAGCTAATTCAGTGACCATGTGGAGGGAGCAGTGACCAATATACATGTAGTGAATTACTTAATACATATATGCGGAGTTCTGGCAACATGTATTGTACAATGTATTTCAAGTGACACAAGCAAAGTGAATCCAATGAGGACAAAAATGGTACGTAAGTATACATTTAGGTCCACATCTTCCAATAAATGCATGCACTGCAACAACAAGATATGCTATAATTTACACAGAAACTTAAATTTAGCATGCATGTTTTGTCTATCTTATCAAAATGTTATTGTGTTATTGTTAATTTCTTCAAAAACATTTGGTATTTGACATGCTCTTCTAAGAACATTACTTTCTATCTGTTTTAACAAAATTTCCGGGTGCTGACTTCATCCATCAGACTTATTTGTACTGCACTTTCACAGTGTCACGCACGTAACGCCGAACTGCCACGCACGCAACAGCACTATAGTTGTAAGCCCAGGTTATTCTTCAATAGACGCAATCAAGCTACGTTTTGTATCTTGTAGTCAAATGTCCATACCATGATATTTGAGCAAAACAGAGGAGTTTTGATCACAGGATTCACAGGCTTTTTCAAATGAGTTGACTATCCTTACAAATTTGTCATTGTGTGAGCCACGCACGTAACACTTGAGTGTAATGTTGTTCATTTCTTGTGCTTATGACAAATATATTACTTTGATCATATACATTGTTAGACGGCATCCTCTTCTATCACTAGCAAAGGTAACAGTTAGGGTAGATGTAAAACTGGATAATAACATCCCTCAAGTCGTGTTCCACACCCTGAGAGTTTCACTTTGAAACCTCCCACGACACATTCGGACGACAGATCGTCCTTTTCCACCCCCCAAACACCTTGCTTCACACCCCCAGACTGCCAACTTTGGCTACTACTCCTACTGACGACGTCACCATAGACGTCACAGCTGACGTTGGCATCCCTCAAATCGTGGTCTACCACGAGAGCTTGACTTTGGCACCTCCCACGACGCATTCGGACCAAGGGTGATCCCTCTTTACCCCAAAGACCTTCATTCACACCCCAGAATGCCCACTTTGGCTACTCCGACCGATGACGTCACAGAGGACATGAACATCCCTCAAGTCGTGGTCAATACCACTAGAGCTTCACTTTGACACCTCATAGGACACATTCGCAGCAGGGATGGTCCCTCTCTACTCCAAACACCTTGCTTCGCACCCCAGACTGCCCATTCTGGCTATTACCCCTACTGATGACGTCACCAATGAGGTCACAGATGACGTGGGCATGACGTGGATGACGTGAACCCCTCACATCGTGGTCTACACCACGAGAGCAACACCTTGACACCTCCCACGACGCAGTCGGTCCAAGGATAGTCCCTCTCTACCCCAAACACCTTCCTTTACACCTCAGAATGGCCACTTTGGCTACTACTCCTACCGATGACGTCAAAGAGGACATGAACATCACCCCAGCGGTAGTCTATAGCACGAGAGGTTTATTTTGAAAACTCACACGACGCATTCGGACCTCGGACCACACCCTCAGAGTGCCCACTTTGGCCACAACTCGTACTGATGACGTGACGGATGACGTGGGCATCCCTGAAATCGTGGTCTACACCACGAGGGCTCACTTTGACATATCTCACGACCCATTTGGACCACGGATGGTCCCTCTCGATCCGAAAACTCCCCTTCCCATGCTCTGTTCCCACAATTCCCTGTCTGCGCATGCGCAGAATGTTGAAAACGGACAATACACTAGTCCAGTCGGATGTACTCTCACAAATGCTTCACGATGACACCTCATACCACTCAATCGGACCACTAAGAGTTGACCTAGACCCCAAAACGTCCCTTCTAATACCCTATTCTCTACTGCGCATGCGCAGAATGACGTCAGTTTCACGTCATACCCATTCAGTCGGATGCTCCCTCACGAGAGCTTCACATTCATGCCTCCCACGACCACATCGGATCATTAGGGGCCCACCTCGACCCCAAAACGTCCACCCCAGCGCTACTTGCCCAATGAGCATGCGCACAGTGATTTTTTTACTGCTTAGCTTCAAGACCCCGCCCATCGTGTTCTACGTGGAGAGACGAAAAAACAGGATTCACAACCCATACCCCAATGAGCATGTGTGGTTTTCCCATTAGGTTCAACATTGTCCACTGAACCAGTATGGGCCTATCCACCCTAGCTGCTCTCTGGTAGATATATGAGGCTATTTCAACCTTGCCTTGTATGGGCAGACTCGTGATATAATGGATAACGTGTCTGCTTCTGGAGAGAGCAACCCGGGTTCAATTCCCGCTGGGACCCTTTCCTTTCTCCCACTGTATGGAGAAACTGAGGGTCCCCCACTTGCCATTCATCCTGGGCAAAATGCTGGCGGTATTGTCGGCGAACCTCCTGCGGTCCTGCTGCCCAGAAAACCGGCCTTCAATCTGCGAGTTAATCACCTTATATGAGGGGGAGATCACTCTTGTTCATGTGATCGGATGTCACCAGGAGTGACCTTCACATGACCCGTAAGTGACCTTTGACCCAGATGTGGCCTTTGACCCGGATGTGACGTCAGCACCACATGGCACCACGAACTTTTTTTCAGAGTTATCTCCCCCCTAATACGACCCCAGATGCCCTTCATATACTATTGACGACTCAAGTTTGCATCTTAATACCGGTATATTTAGAAGCTGATTTTTGTTAGACTTAAACGTTTTTATAGATGAATTTATTGATAAGACTTGATTAATAATATAAAACTAATATAATATATTTAAATATCCGTATTCTCCATTTAGTTTGCCTGTCGGTCATTTCGTTTGTTAGCCAGATCTCTTGATTTCTCATCGTCAGCGAAGAAAAATCTACCTTTGTTCAGCTGATCACATTCGTGTTGTGTCTCATTTAAAACAACAAGAAGAGGTTCATTATCTAAGTCTCTCATGAACTCCTCGATCTCCGCTTCTCATATTCATATATGAATGCACGTCTTGTTTCTCATGTTGATCTGTTTCGTATTGTGTAACACTCGTATGTCCCAATTGGTTTGTTAATAAATACATTTTCTGCCTTCAAAATAAACTAAAGTTCCTACTTGCAGGGTACAATGTATCTATTATATTTATTTATTCGATGGTACATGCAGACGAGACTTTGTCCTGCAATTCATCACCCGCCCTTTGAAATGGATTCTCCCGAGTGAATACGTGCATGTGCGTGTCAAGATGGGTGTAGATTTCATACGTCACAGAGTTTTTAACCGTGCTAAATCGTGTAATAATTGCACTATTATCAGTGCGTAATAGTTGTGTTATAGAATTACTGTTTGATTATGGATCTACTGATACATGTACATGCAGCTGTGTCTTAGCTTGTTCAAGGTACGGGGAGTCACAGGAGGAACAAAAAACAATCCTGCTATGAAATGAGACCGAATCACTCCATTGTGTTTGAACTAAAGAGGATGGCCTAGCTCCATTTTTCAGAACAAATTGGAGAAACGCTATGGGCCTCTGTATATTCAATGTGTTGCTAGGGCTCTGCGGACAGCTGTGGTCTTGTTATACCCACGAAGACGAGAAGAGAACGGTAAAAAATGTTTGCAAATGGTGAATAGTGTAAATAGGTATTATGAACTCTTTGTGGAAAATTCAATGACCCGGTACTGTTCATAATAAGGCATCAACTATGGAAAATAGAATGATCCGCTACTGGTTATAGCGATGGCTCACCCTTGACGTATGGTGTGGGGTATTTCTTCCTGTAAATGATTCCAAACCAGATAGTATATGGTCAAGAAGGAAAGACGAGCTGCTGTAAACTATTCCTCGTGGTAATGTATCACTGAATGATAACTGATCAGTACCGGTATTTACTATATACAAATTTCTTTGGATATTATCAACACCGTTACGAAGAAAATGTTAGAAATATTCCTCACGTACCTCTGAATTACGACCCTTTATTGTCTGGGTAAAAGGAAGGAATGTCGATGGAAAGAAAAACATATTATTGAGACGGTTCTTGTACATTAATCGAGTCCGTGTTCACCCGAAGTACCGTAACAGGTCCCATATTTGGTTACCAGGTTGTGTTTAACGCGCGCGTCATTTTCCCTTTCTTTGCTGTAAAATCGTGTGCCACAACGTGATTATAAGTCGTTTACCTTGTTTGCAATCCGGTTTCCCACAATATCTGTTGTATCAGAGCCGTGAAGACGCCGGCTTGCAAGGGTCTGAACAAGTGTCTGTCACATTTGTTGTTGTCGGTATGCTACTGTAACGGACGGGGATATTTAGGCTACCGGGATTCGATCCGGGGTCCTCTTACTTGCCACACCAGCGCTCTACCGTCTGAGCTAAAGGGAAATTCCCGCTAGCTGTGAGCTAGTACAAGCACTGGTGCAAATGCCCCCCGTTACACTCCTCCCCGCCTAAATCCTCTCCTCCTCCGAGACAACCCGATTTCTCTGGTCCAGAGCCCCACGCTCCATGAACCAGTGGTCACGGCACCAATGTAACGGACGGGGATTTTTAGGCGCTACCGGGATTCGATCCGGGGTCCTCTTGCTTGCCACACCAGCGCTCTACCGACTGAGCTAAAGGGAAATTTCCGCTGGCTGTGAGCTAATACATGCAAGCACTGGTGCAGGTGCCTCTCGTTACACTACTATTAATTTACTTGGAAATTTGAATATCTCGAAGTCAACAAATCACTTTGTCTAACTGTTCAGCCCCACATTTGATAATTTGTAACAAATTGGCGGGTGGGGAGGGGGTGGGGGGGGGGGGGCAGAGGAAACCCCGAAAAGCGCATGCGTACGATTTTCGTTTTGGCTTCCGGTGAAATGACTGGGTGCTGTACACTCTCAGAAATATTCAGGGAATAATCCTGAATAGATCAGGCTGCAGATCCACAACTCAATTTCAGGGATTTTACCTGAAATCCAGGAATAATTTCCTGAATTTCAGAAAAAAAGATCCCTGATTAGTAAATTCCTGACCCTATTCAGGTAAGTAAAATTCAGGTAATTTAGTTTTAGTTCATGGATGATGTACCTGAATTTCAGGAAATTATAACTGGATTTCAGATAAAATCCCTGAAATTGAGTTGTGGATGTGCAGCCTGATCTATTCAGGATTATTCCCTGAATATTTCTGAGCGTGTATTGGCTCGGCAGGATATTAAATAGGAACTGTGGGCAAGTTTTTGGTATAATTTTGACTAGGATGAGATTGGGTCATCCCGTGGTCGAGCAAAATTGGCGCTTTCTGCCCTCAGCTGCACAATCTGTCCTGAATTATCAGCCGTGTTACTGTAGGGTTGTAGGAAACTCGAACTACAACTCACAGCTATCTGAACTTCAGTCGTGTATCATTCGGCTTGTTCTGGTGCAACAACATGTAAAACTAATGGTATCGTATTTCAATGAACATGACGTACAATGTTTCAAACGTGTGAATCTTGCTCCAGTGACTAATGTGGTATTTCAGGAAAGGTCCATGGTAATTGATTCCGGTTGACCAAAGAATGTGAGACTTGACCTTTTACTGAACATGTAACCACGGAATACTGATCAATCTCTGTCTTCTTTCATTTCAGGATATCTCAGAATATCTCGGTGTTATTCTTGAGCTGGAATAGACACTTGAGCTGAAATAGACGCTGAAACACATATTTAACTATTCGATCATGTACAACATGGATTTGTCCGAATTCTCAGAAACCCCAGTTCATAAGACGATGGAAACAGAGCCAGAGTGGAGTCTCCATATATTATCCACTGTGAAACACGAAACATCAACCGTGAGTCTGGAAAATACAACATTGACCACTGTAAAACACGAATCTCTGACGGAGTGTCCGGACACGACAACATTGTCCACTGTTGAACATGAATCACTGACGAAGAGTCCGGACACGGCAACATTGACCACTGTAAAACACGAATCTTTGACGGCGAGTCCGGACACGGCAACATTGTCCACTGTAAAACACGAATCTCTGACGGAGAGTCCGGACACGGCAACATTCACCACTGTAAGACACGAATCTTCGAAGGAGAGTCCGTACAAGGCAACATTGTCCACTGTTGAACACGTATCACCGCCTGTGATTCCAGGCAAGGCGACATTGACGACTGTAAATCACAGGTCTCCGAATCTGGAGAAGGCGTTGGGATCACAACTACATCGGCTAGAATATACAACGCCTGATTCTGTATTGACCCGAATCGTGCTATCAGGGGTTAAGCAAGAACTGGTTGAATATGGGGACACTCTTGCTCTACCGGTAGTCACTCCGAACGAGCTACCGAGCATTCAGTTGGACGATTCTGTTCCTTGCGCATCAATGAAATTAGGGGAAATATCAACCCAGGTCATCGGCACATCGAAGACGGTGAGTATTCGGCAGTCCATAAATTTCAAATTGCGTGACAGAGGAAGGGGCAAGGAGTGTCGAGTATGTTTTGTGATAACACGGAGTGAATTATTGCGTTCAGTTTAAATTCATTTCTGAGCATGATAGAACTATGCTGTTTGTCATATCAATTTACTGAATATCGTCATGCCAAAGATTAATTGATAGAAATGTAAATAATAACAGGCGGTATATTGATGTTCCTTTATTACATTTACCTTGATAATTGTAATATTACTAGTTATCTCAACATCAGAAGTGGGACATCATGTGACAGGTTTTTAACCAATCAGTCGATCTTTCGATCGATCTTTCATGCATTAGGTTCCATTTTTAGCGCCTCTGAATCATCCAAAGACCTCCCGGATATTCATTGCTATACCCAGGATAGATATTTGTTTATTAACGTCTCAATGTTTGGTATGTATACATTTCTATGAGTAGATACAAATAATATACCGCACACCACTCTTATAGAGTTATGAGAGACGAATTAAAAACATTATTTAGCATACATAAAATACAACACATAGTAGTTAAAATACAATAATTGAAAATGTTACCTACTATACATAATATTTCTGCGACGCTCTAATACGTCTGCACAGGGTTTGGCACTGATATGAACTAGGCTTTCATGAGATAACGAGATAGCCAATAGCTCAATATTAGACATGCTGGCTAGTCGTGGATCAAACATAAAACTGACTTCAGTGCGGAAGTCTAACCTAAGATCTTCGTATGCGGGGCATTCCAATAACACATGCATTTCATCTTCAACTCCCGATTGGCAAATCGGACATATTCGGGCCTCTACGGTGAGTTTTTCATATCGTCCGGTTTCTAATCGTATAGGCGCCACTCCTAAACGGAACATAGCAAGCGCACTTCTGCGCTTCCTAGACAGTATTGTTCTAGCATATACGGTTCACATTTACGTGTGTTAACTTGTATGTTCTGAGCTTACCGGTATTTTTCTCCAAATCCCTTTTCCATTTCTGCTCAAAATTATCCAACAGTGCCTTTTCAACCGTTTTGCATACAAATTTCTTCCCATACCTAGCATTTATATTCAAAAACTGCGAACACTGTATAGACAAAAATAACTTGTGTACTCTAAAATTCCAATTTTTACACCCCGGTTTTGCTAACTTATTTGCCCATATAAATATTCGGCGATTGAGTCTAGTGACATGTAGCGATGTACATTTTACCCATTGGCTGGCAACAGTTTTCCATAAGATGACTGACATAGGAGTCCACCCAAGGTCTCCACTCACACCCACATTAGGTGCATATTTGCCCAACCCGAGATAAAATCTTCCAGCTCGATTCTGTATAGCATTAATGTGTGAGAATTCGTGAGTACCCCAAATGGCTGCTTCATAGGAGATTACAGGGACTACAATGTTGTCGTAAAGTTTAGTAAAAACACTGAAAGGTACACCACCAATGCTTTTACATTTCGCTATTACAAGGCCTAATGCCCTACCAGCAGATTGGGCTACGCACTTCGACATCACATAATAGTCTAACGTATCGGTCAATAACAGCCCCAAATACATGTATTTCTCCACAAGTTTTAACTGGTGGCTACCACAAATGAAATCGTCATTCGTTTGGCCTACTGATGGATTCCTAAAATGGATTATCTTTGATTTATCCGCATTTACAGTCATACAGTTTCTCTCACACCAAGTATTCAGGTGACTCAGAAGGACTTTGAGTCCTCGGCTTGTCTCAGATATTAAAACAATGTCATCGGCATACATGAGCAGACTAACGTTTTCTCCATCAATATTTATACTAAGATTGAGGCTTTTAAGATATATAGCTAGGTCGTTCACATATAGTTTGAATAACAAAGGTGATAAAACACATCCTTGTTTAACACCACTCTCGACCTTAAACCACTCGATCACGTGACCGTTCAGACGGACACAACTATACACTTCACGGTACATTGCTTTTATAACATCCAAGAACTTGGGATTCAAGCCAAATTTTCGTAGCTTTTTCCACATCCAATTTCTATTCACCGAATCGTAGTCTTTATTAAAATCTATAAAAGCTGCAAATGTGGGCATTATTTTTTGCTTACGAGTTTCTATTATAGAGGTCAGCGATTGCAGATGATCAATTGTACTTCTCTCACTCCTAAAACCATTTTGCTCGTCAGACAGAAGCTCATTTTGCTCAACCCATTTTGACAGTCTCTTATTCAGAATGAAAAAGAACATTTTATACGCCGCCAGCGCCAGCGTTATACCTCTATATGACAGTGGATCACGCGGGTCGTTCGTATTGGATTTCGGTATCGGATTAATGATACCTTTTGTCCACATTGATGAAATAATTTCATTAATGATGCATATATTAAATAGTCTATGTAAAATATTGATAACATTCTCAGACCTTAATACCTCGGCCGGTAGGTTATCGGCTCCTGCTGATTTTCCCAACTTGGAATTAGAAACTGCCTCTATTACTTCATCAATACTGAAAGGTTCGATGCTAACTTCAGTTTCTGTTGCCCGTTGGGGACTAACAATTGATTCATTTAGCTGTGGGGTGGTACATGACCGATTCAACAATTTATCATATTCATCACGCCATTTGATCAATACATTATCTTTCTCATGCGATATATCACCATTGTCTAGAACAATTTCCATAGGAATAGACCCCAACTTTACCAATACTCTTCCAGAAATCTTTGGAATTTCACTTTTGGAGACTTAGAATTTCATTCTGACATTTATACCAATGGGTTCTCTTCGCCCTTTGTACAGACTTATCAAAATATTTCCTCTCCCGTATCAAAGTTAACTTATTCTGCTTTTTCTCATTAGTATGTTTACACTTTCTCCAATCTTTCTCAGCGCAACAAACTCTATTCCATATCACAGTTAAATCGTCACTTCACCACGGTTTCTTAACACATCTCTTTTTTCTGTGTGGACGAACAGACAGACTGTTGGTCTCCTTTGTCTTGTGACCCATACATGAAAGGTGGATCATAATTGTTTATAGTACTAAACATGTGATTTCAATGCTGCTGGGAGTAATGTAAAAATATTGGATATCACTAAATCTTTGGATAGGCCTGGCTATATGCTCAGTTGTTAATCATTCAAATTGGGGTTTATTTTCTTTCAGGAAGGTCTCAATTTTACCAAGACACATTACCAGTCAACACGGCACGATATAAACAATCACCCTTACCCCGTGACTCTGTATCAGCGACAAACAATCCCAATGGGAAATGTGGTGATGGAGGAGAATGAACAGACAGATGGACGCACAACAACTGAGAGGGCTACACATATGAGAACAAACAATGATGAAAAGGCATATATATGTTCAATGTGTGATTATAGATGTAACAGAAACAGCACCCTTGTTAAACACACGAGAACACACACTGGAGAAAAGCCGTATAAATGCTCCATGTGCGATTATAGATGTTCGAACAAAAGTAGCCTTGTTGGACACATGAGAACACACACTGGAGAAAAGCCGTATAAATGCTCCATGTGTGATTATCGATGTTCAGACAATAGTGACCTTGCTAAACACACAAGAACACACGCTAGAGAAAAGCCGTTTAGATGCTTGATGTGTGAGTATAGATGTACCAAAATGAACCGGCTTGATATACACATGAATATACACACTGGTGAATATCCGTATAGATGCTCAATTTGTGATTATGGATGTAACAGAAACAGTGACCTTGTTAGACACACGAGAACACACACTGGAGAAAAGCCGTACAAATGCTCCATGTGTGATTATAGATGTTCCGACAATAGTACCCTTGCTAGACACACGAGAACACACACTAGAGAAAAGCCGTACAAATGCTCAATGTGTGATTATAGATGTACCAAAATTAATCGGCTTGATATACACAGGAGTACACACACTGGTGAAAAACGGTATAGGTGCTCAACTTGTGATTATAGATGTAACAGTAACAGTGACTTTGTTAAACACTCGAGAACACACACTGGAGAAAAGCCGTATAAATGCTCTAAGTGTGATTATAGCTGTTCCGACAATAGTGGCCTTGCTAAACACACAAGAACGCACACTGAAGAATGCCGGGGAAGTTGGGACTAATTCCTGTCCGCGGAGACAGACCACATCACCACCAGACCGCATCACCGCGAAGGAATCTTCGTTAAAGATACTGCGTTTAGTTATTTCGACAACGACATAACTATTTTGTACCACACACCCATACATGAAAGGTGGATCATAATTTTTTATGGTACCTTACATGTGATTTCAATGATGCTAAGAATAATGTAAACATATTTGAATACCACTAAATCTATGAATAGGCTGTATTCTCAGTTGTTAGTCATTTAAATTGGGGTTTATTGTCTTTCAGGAAAGTCTTAGTTTTACCAAGACACATTATCCGTCAACACGACACGATATAAACAATCACGCTGGTGGTTGGGTGGGTTCAGGTTTCTGTTGCTTCAATGCATTTTGCCGAGAAGCACCAGGAACTTGATAATGTGATGTCTAGCACTGTAATATCACTTGTCTTTATTGCATCATGTAAGTGTCCTGTCTGTGTCTTGTGCACTGTCCTCAGTGTTTTTTATAGGGTGGATGGTGGGTGTCTGGTTCCGTGCTACTTCAAAGATTTCTTCTTTGAAGTAGCAGGAAGGCAACTGGGTCTGGTGGTCCTTAGTTGGTTCGTCGTGATATAGCTGAAATATTGTTGAAAGCGACGTTAAATTCTATTCACTCACTCACTTACTCACCCTATAAACGATCACCCTTACCCCATGACTGTATCAGCGACAAACAATCTCAATGGGAAATGTGGTGATGAAGGAGAATGAACAGACAGATGGACACACAACAACTGAGAGAGCTGCAGATATGAGAACATCAATGATGAAGGCATATACATGTTCAATGTGTGATTATAGATGTAACAGAAACATCGACCATGTTAAACACACGAGAACATACACTGGAGAAAAGCCGTATGGATGTTCAGTGTGTGATTATAGATGTACCAGCAGCAGTCACATTGTCAAACTTATGAGAACACACACCGGAAAAAAGCCGTACGAATGTTCAGTGTGTGATTATAGTTGTAACAATAGCAGTGACCTTGTTAAACACACGAGCAGACACATTGGAGAAAGCTGTACAAATGCTCCATGTGTGATTATAGATGTTCCGACGATAGTACCCTTGCTAGACACCGGAGAACACACAATGGAGAAAAGCGATATGGATGTTCAGTATGCGATTTTAGATGTAACAGAAAGACTGACCTTGTTACACACACGAGAATACACACTGGAGAAAAGCCGTACAAATGCTCCATGTGTGACTATATATGTTCCAACAAAAGTGACCTTGCTAGACACTCGAGAACACACAATGAAGAAAAGAGGTATTGATGCTCGTTGTAAGAAATAGTAACCTTGTCAAACTCTTGAAAACACATACCGGAGAAAAACTGTATAAGTGCTTAACGTGTGATAGAGGTACCAACAGGAGCCGACTTGATGCACACATAACACACATTGGCGAGAAGGCTTTTTTTTATGAATGACCCATGGGTGATTATAGCAGCAACTTGATGAAAGATATGAGAACACACACCGGGGATTAGCTAAGATTCATAGCGTCTCCCTTCCCTCAACGCTATGCCGACGACAAGTACATTTCCCCGGTGGTAACTCGAGCATCTCCATGGCGCACTTATTGTTACTTTTGCGCCCTATTGAACCTTCATTAACTTGAGAAAAAGAGCCGCCAACTTTCTACCAACATGTCCAGTTACCAGCAAGTGTTTCCATCAAATAACGGTGTTAACGTGCACAAATTAGTCTCTCTGTAACAGTGCTAAATCCTCTGATTGATATATTTGTGTGAAAACCAGAGAAACTGATCAACTATTTCTTTCACAATCAACTGCGAAACGAATCCATATGAGTTGTCTCCCTTTACCTGTCACCTATACTTTATGATATAATTAATAGACTCGTGGTTAACTAACTGTATTGTTGTTGTATTTAATAGGATGCATAAACTGTTATAACAATTAGTTCATTAGTCGCTTCAAATAATTAACACGGTCGCTGTTATTTGCATCGAAATCTCACTGATAAGAACCCACTTTATCATTAGTACATTGCCTATAATGGTATGTGGCTACATTCAAATTTCCCGAACTTTCGTTGACAGTCGAATGGTCTCGACTTCGATCGTGAGTCAACCGGCCCATTGTGAACTGTGCCTTGATTGATTCGCTATTTGTAACTTGGAGGTCACTGGATATGACCGCCATAGGCTTTTCTTCAGGCCTACTGAGCGGTCAACATTTTTCAATGATGCCGGCAAGACATCATGATGTTCCAAACTTATCAAATCCGTATCGCTCATCAGTATTCTTAACCCTACCTGGCCTGGGGGAGAGTGCCCTAGTGAACTTTTCTCTGCTGCTCCGAAACGATAAAACCGAGGAGGCTGAACCTTGGTGACTTTAAAGCTTATCTTATTGGGGTCATTTTGAGCCTATTATCAATAACCCCCGGGCAGAGGATCATGGGTAAATTCAAAATGGCGGCCATATGGTATCCGCGAAAGTCATGTTTTTCAATCTTTTCACTCCATTTCTTTACATTTTCCTTGCCTAAAAGGCCTCAAAGGTATTTTATTTACGCAAAACTGATTATTTTCTATTTTATTAATTTTTTTCGAGAGTAAAATCTGAAAAATGAAAATTTCGAAAAATCGACCACAAAAAGGCAAAAAATGGCTTCCGAGAAGATTACGTCACTGTGACGTCATCATGGCGGACATCTCGGATTTTTTTGCATTTGCAGGTTGAGCTTGAATCCAAGATGCTGTGTGGTAAGTTTCAGCGCTCAAGCCTTAGTGGTAGAGAAAATATATAGGGGGGCGGGCACTTTCCGCCTCACCCCCCTCAGACTGCGATACACCCCAAATCGCCCAGGCCAGATAGGGTTAATCCAATATATTCGTTGTAAAGTCGTCATCAAGAGAATGAGTTATCTCAGCCACGCTTTCATTGTGTCTGTTCATTTGAGCACCATGAGAATCTTACATTGGTTCAAAGAAATTACATTGGTTCATACGACCCATAGCCCCGTGTTAAGCGGAATAGGACACAAGTTACATGTACGAAATGTAACGTCATAAATCTTGCACGCTACCCTCGTATTTTGCGACCAGCATGCGATATGTATCGCCAAAGAGCCATGGCCCCTTTCCCTGTCTATCGGCCCACAGCTAGGCCCTCTGTAGAAATGTCGTGGAAATGTTATTTTTGGAGCAAAATCCCAGAGTACACATCCTTAAGCTCCAATATTTAAAGAAAATGAGGTAATATTGTTGCGAGCAAGGATGGAATTGAAAGTTAAAAACGCGTCAAAAGCTCATTCTCAATAAATTGGACGTATTTTACGCCCTTTTGGATAGAGTTTTGTGTAGTAGGCAGCCAAGAACCAGAACAAAAATCAATTCATTCAAATGATCTTTCCATTCCATAAAGTTTAACCATCAATATATTTTGGTTCTGACTTGGTTTAAACACTAAAAAATGAAATTAAAAATTATTTTTATTGTCGCCTTGTTGACACAAATGTGTTTACTAATTAGGAATGCAAAGCTATGGCTATTTGTTAGCTCAATAGGTTAAACGCAGCGTTGAGCCCAGAAATAAAGCCTTTTTTCGTCGCTGTGGGTTCGAGCCCCATTTCTGTCATTTATTCTGCCCCCCCCCCCCACCCCCTTATATTATTTCGGTATGTTTCCATCTAAAATATTATCCAAAAATAGCTTACGTGTATATTGCCTGTAATTAATTATAAAAGATAATTCATTTCATGAGTATGGGTCATTGTATTATTGTATTTCACACCGGAAGTACCATGAAAATACCGTTAAACGCTTATAAATCTCCGATGGATGCTTGCAGATTACATTTTTCTATATTATGTATGAACTATCAACAAAACGTAGAAGAAATATCTATTCGGTTCCGATGTTTTCATATTTCTGTATGCACGCTAAAAATGTTGTCCGACTGAGCTCGACCTATAAAGACGAGGCGAAAATCAGGCCAAGCCAGTAAAAGTACTGTTGAGCAGCACACTTACTACAGAAACAAGGGACCAAACAGATACAAATACTCCGAACTCTGCAGTGATACCTCGGAGGCAGTAACAGCAAATACACACCTCAACATTGATTAAACAATGAACTGTCCATGAGTGAATAATAGACTCAGTATCTGCCGCTACAAAATGTTTTTTGCACGTTTTCGCCTCGAAGTATGCAGTGCAGGTACACAAATGAATACAAACTGCTGTTGGATAATCTCATTGTGTTGACACTTGCATGTTTGATCTGCTTATATTTGATCAAGAACATACCAGAAGATTCTTGTTGATAAAACTATATGTTACATGTAAATACCACGCAGTTTCATCCCAACAAATAATTTGTTTTGATTGGCCCGAGAAAAATCAGTGTGCCAGTGCGCAGTATGTCTGCTTTCTTTGCCGTCCAACTGGCATTTGCGATGCGTTTCAGGGCGCAGTATGTATGGGCCGCTGCCTAGGAAAAGAGACCATGGCTCTTTGAGAAACTTTTTGAGTGGAGGCGTTTGGTGGTATAGCCCTGTTTGGTGGTATAGCCCTGTTTGGTGGTATAGCCCTGTTTGATGGTATAGCCCTGTTTGATGGTATAGCTCTGTTTGATGGTATAGCCCTGTTTGGTGGTATAGCCCTGTTTGATGGTATAGCCCTGTTTGGTGGTATAGCCGTTTGATGGTATAGCCCTGTTTGGTGGTATAGCCCTGTTTGATGGTATAGCCCTGTTTGATGGTATAGCCCTGTTTGATGGTATAGCCCTGTTTGGTGGTATAAGCCTGTTTGGTGGTATATAGCCCTGTTTGGTGGTATAGCCGTTTGATGGTATAGCCCTGTTTGGTGGTATAGCCCTGTTTGATGGTATAGCCCTGTTTGATGGTATAGCCCTGTTTGGTGGTATAACCCTGTTTGGTGGTATATAACCCTGTTTGATGGTATAACCCTGTTTGGTGGTATAGCCCTGTTTGATGGTATAGCCCTGTTTGATGGTATAGCCCTGTTTGGTGGTATAGCCCTGTTTGATGGTATAGCCCTGTTTGGTGGTATAGCCCTGTTTGATGGTATAGTCCTGTTTGATGGTATAGCCCTGTTTGATGGTATAGCCCTGTTTGGTGGTATAACCCTGTTTGATGGTATAGCCAGCCCTGTTTGATGGTATAGCCCTGTTTGATGGTATAGCCCTGTTTGATGGTATAGCCCTGTTTGGGGGTATAGCCCTGTTTTAATAGCTAAAAATGTTATAAATCTATACGAGTATTACAGGTACACGTAGTTACTTAATTTGTAAAACGGGCATGATTAGCTTTTTACCCCTCTGCCGAAACTCTCTTCCATATGGCGATCTCAGTAGTGTCATCATAACACACGTTCATTTATCACATAACTGCGTTGTTACTAGGGACATATGGTCATGACATATTTATCGTATACACCTGGTGAATAACACTTTCAAACACGCTGATTGGATAATACATGTAGCGTGAGAAAATAAATTACTACGCTTGGTCGTGACGTCACTGAACTATTTTTCCCATTGATAAAATTTACTACAAAGTGCAACAACAGGATAGATATCTGCAAGACGATCATTTCATCCAGGTACATGCATCGGCCTGCAGACTATAGTTGGCAATAAGCAGCAATGATTCGTAATGCATTATTTCGACTGTTTTGAGCTTCAAATTTTGTATAAAGTATTCACGTACCGGTCGTAGTCCGTCATTTTTGGTCGGCGAATTGAGCCAGCCCGTCATTTTGAGTACCGTATCCCGTCAGATCTTTACAGTAAACGTTTTTTTCATTCTTCTGCAATATCTGCATGGATTCTTCCCTATGTTTGCTTATTTCTTGCAGCAGATACTTCAAACCGATTACGTAACGTATTCAAAATGATCCTGTCAGCCTGGCATGTCCTCACCTCGCTGAGAACTCGCCAACATGTCGCGCGCATGTTGACATGCAGCGAACACGAGTGTAAATCGTGCCATGACATGATACAAAATAAATAATGTAAGAAGAACAGATTAACAAATTACACTTATTTCATTTTGTTGTGAAATGGTCTACGATATTTTGAAATACTGTGAAAACTGAACAGCCTTAACCCTATCTGGCCTGGGCTTTTGGGGACCTGTCCAGGCCTGGGGGGGGGGAGCCGAAATGCCCCCCCCCTAATTATTTTTCTTACACCTTGAGCTAGGGGGCTGAAACTTATTAGACTATACCCTTGGGTCAAGCTCTACCAGAAAATGTAAAAAAATCCAAGATGGCCGCTTTGATGACGTCACAGTGACGCCATTTTGAAAAACGGCATTTTTTGGTCGATTTTTTTGTCAGATTTTCCGAATTTTTTATTTTTGCAATTTCTCCACAAAAACTGCATGAAAAATTAGCAAATATTAATGTGATCTGAAATAAAATAGTTTTTGTCCACTTTTCATTGCGGAAAAGCAAAAATTTTGAACAAATATGCCAAAAAATCACTTTTCTGGTACATCACGTGGCCGCCATCTTGAATTTACCCATGATCCTATGCTCGGGGGGTTATGAAAATAGGCTCAAAATAACCCCAATAAGACAAATGATAAAGTCACGGAGTTTCAGCTCTCCATTTTTTGCCGTTCCGGAGATAGTGCAGAAAGTTGGGTAGGGGGGGGGGCCATAATGGCCCCCCCCCCAGGTCAGGTAGGGTTAAAAAGGAGGTGCCCAATCTATGTTGCACTTTGGAACTATATCGGCTTAGCATATAGAGCAACTTGTAAGGCTGTGATGCGCCTGAGCCAGGGTTGTTTTTTCGTTGAGAATGAAACAAAGAAAAGAAATTTTGAGTTAGATTTGATAATGAAATATTTTGAATCATTGCGTTTATAATTTACTAAAAAATAGTTACGTGATAAACAGAATCTTGCACTCGTGGCAATTTAATATGAAAGTTATGACACTCGTTGAGTAAGTTTTATATGTAGTTCGCTAAAGCTCGCAACATATAAAACTTACTCAACTCGTGTCATAACTTTCATTTTAAATAGCCACTCGTGTAAGATCCTCTATCTATCTATAACAATATTTCATACCCTAAGAATGATTAGGTCTCCACATACCATAACGGTAGGCTACGCGGGTCAAAGTACACTCTCCACTTATTATTTGTCACGGACAAGTCTTAGACCATATCATTAGAATGTTATTCGGTAAAATTAAATCTCTCTATATAATACTGTATTTGGTCAAATATACACGATATAGTAGGTGAAGCAAATTATAGTCCATTATATTAATACTTAAAAATTGGGGGGAGCATACAGAGAAACTGTATGCACCTCATACTGAGACCTCCGCTAATGAGAATTCATGATACGGTATGCCGAAAATTCAAGTTTATAAGTCTGAGGTCGCGGGGAGGGGAAGGGCTTCAGAGGGGATGAGTCTGATAGGGCCCCCCCCCCCCTATCGGCCTAGGATTATTCGGTAAATTGTTAAATTTGAAATTGTAATTTGTGCAAAATGACTTATAAAGGTGGCGATCACCAACATTGTCACGGAATTACACTTATCAATACAAGCTGGATTAATAATTCAATTAGAGAATTCATATTACGTAGAAACTTCTGACAGATACCATGCTGGATCCGGACTTAACTGTGTATATATTAGGGTGTGTCTGAAATGGTCGCATTTGATTGGTACTGGAGACTGGAATTCGGGGCATTCACATGCCTTGCATATTATCAGGGAGAGTAACTGCGATGCATACAACAACACGGAACCGTAGTAGTATATAAAACCCTTTACAGACCATATTGACCTACTTTTTTGTTCCCCCCGGTGGAGGATTGAGGAGGAACTTGGAGGTCACGGGAGGGTCACAGAGGTCAAGTGCAGTATAGTTCCGGCAGAAAGACCAAAAAGCTACCTCCAGCACAGGAGAATTCCAAATTTGCATATCACGTGGCCCAGGTAAAAATGTATTCATCCGCGGTGATGCGGTCATGTCTGGCGGTAATTCGGTCTCTGGAAAAACCTTCCGCGGAGAAAAAGTAGTCCCTAGATAAAATGGTCCGATTGGGTCGAGTGAGGTATCAGAGTGAAGCTTAGGTGAAGGGGCATCTAATGGGCTGGGTGTGGGGTTGACATAGCGTTATTCTGCGCATGCGCGGTGGCCCAAGGGTATGGAAATAATCGTTTTGAGATGTAGGGGAGCCCCTAGTGGACCGATGGGGTCGAGTGAGGTATCAAATTGAAGCTTATGTGAGGGGGTATCTGATGGGTTAGGTGTGGGATTGAAATAGCGGCATTCTGCGCATGCGCGGTGGCCCAAGGGTATGAAAATAGACGTTTTGGTATCTAGGGGAGCCCCTAATGGTCGAATGGGGTCGAGTGAGGTATCAATGTGAAGCCTAGGTGAAGGGGCATCCAGGCAATGGGGTGGGTGCATGTAAAATGTTTCCTAAAAAAAAAACGGAACACGGACTTTATCGAAAAACCTGGGAAAATGCCTATATGGGGTATGGGGGGTATATAGGTCGCCGGGCTTAACGGGGCTTGCCTATCAATAGAGTTATCTCCCCCTAGTTCCAGGGTGGGTGTATGTAAAATTTTTCCTGAAAAAATACGGAATACGGACTTTATCCTAAATTACGGGAAAATGCCTATATGGGGTATGGGGGGTATAGGACCATCCTGGGAAACCTACTTCTCGACATTTGCGGTATAGGTTGTGGGGTCTCGTTTTCTTAGTCTCGTCATTTAGAACATGATAGGAAGTGTCCCGGCTCGAATCGGTGAAATTTTTGAAAAAAGTAGGATATAGTCCCATACTGGGGGTATAGGATCAATGTTTGCCCCCCCTGGGAAACGTACTTCTATACATTTGCGGTAGGGTTGTGGGGTCTCGTTTTACTCGTCTCGTCATTTAGAACATGACAGGAAGTGTCCCCGTGCGAATCGGTGAAATTTTTGAAAAAAGTCACCGAGACCCCATATAGTCCCATACTGGGGTATAGGTTCAATGTTTATCCCACTGGGAAACCCACTTCTATACATTTGCGGTAGGGTTGTGGGGTCTCGTTTTACTCGTCTCGTCATGTAGAACACGATAGGAAGTGTTGCGGAGCGAATCGGTGAAATTTTTGAAAAAAGTCACCGAGGCCTGGGTAGGCCCATAGGCCTATACTGCATGGCTATGGGTGTATAGGCCCATACGGGGTGGACATGTTGGAGTCTAGGTGAGTCCCTAATGGTCCAATGGGGTCGAGTGAGGTCTTATTTTGAAGCTCTCGTGGAGGAGCACTTGACTACACTAATGGTTCGTCCGTGTTCAATAGTCTGCGCATGCGCAGTCTGGCCGTAGTATAGAAAACAGGCATTTTGGGTGCTATGTAGGGGTGTGTTTGGGTTAGAGATGAGCTAATCACGGTTCGAATGGGTCGTGGAGGGTGTCAAAGTGAAGCTTGTGTGGGGTAGAGTCAGAATGGCGTGTTTTTGAATGCAAGTCGCGTCAACCTGCGCATGCGCAGTTGGTTGTAGTAAGTAAAGTGGCCATTTTGGGGCAGTAAAGGAAGGTATTTGGGGTCGAGATGGGCTATTCACGGTTCGAATGCGTCCTGGAAGGTGTCATCTTGTAGTTCTCGGGGTGTACATTCCGATTTGAGGGATGTTCGCGTCATCTGTGACGTCATCGGTGACGTCATCGGTACGAGTAGTAGCGAAAGTGGACATTTTCGGGCAGTACATGAAGGTATTTGGGGTCGAGATGGGCTATTCACGGTTCAAATGCGTCCTGGAAGGTGTCATCTTGTAGTTCTCGGGGTGTACATTCCGATTTAAGGGATGTTGGCGTCATCTGTGACATCATCAGTGACGTCATCAGTACGAGTAGTAGCGAAAGGGGGCATTTTGGGTGCTATGTAGGGGTGTGTTTGGGGTAGAGAGGCACCATCCGAGTAGTAGCGAAAGTGGACATCTTGTGGGTGCGTGGGGGTGAGTTTGGTGTAGAGAGGGACTATCCTTAGTCCGAATGCGTCGTGTGAGGTGTCATTTTGTAGCTCTCGAGGTGTACATTCCGAGTTGAGGCATGTCCGAAGCATCTGTGACGTCATTGTTGACGTCATCAGTAGGAGTAGTAGCGAAAGTGGACATTTTGGGGCAGTGAAGGAAGTTATTCGGAGTAGAGAGGAACCATCCTTGGTCCGAATGCGTCCTGAGAGGTGTCATGTTGTAGCTCTCGGGGTGTAATGTACATTCCGAGTTGAGGGATATCCACAGCATCTGTGACGTCATTGGTGACGTCATCAGTACGAGTAGTAGCGAAAGTGAGCATTTTGGGGCAGTGAAGGATGGTATTTGGTGTAGAGATGGACCATCCGCGGTGCGAATACGTCGTGTGAGGTGTCATCTTGTAGCAACGCCCACCAACGCCATTCTTAATGCATCAACGCCCAGGTGAAATAGCTCAGAAGCTCTGATATTCCATGGAATTGTCACTAATTCTTCGAAATGCAGTGACGCCAGTCGACGCCCGTCGTTACACCTTAACACTCTAACATAACACCATGATATAGACCGGACAGAGAACAACAACAGCAACAACAACAATGATCACACATGAGAGAACAACAACAACAAGAAGTTTTTTTTCATATAGTTTATTCTCCCCAATGTTACATCATACCCACGTTGGGGGAGCCGCGTTGGGTATATTTACAATTCAAGAATATTCTTGTCCAATCAGAGGCCACCATTTGCATCTGTCATATTCGTTCCTGTCCGTTAGATGTATTCTCGGCTACTCTTGTCCAATCAGAAGTCGCCATTTCAGAAAGTTCCATCTTCGGCCATGTTCGCTCTGAACCGTTTGTTCTAATCGTCATCGGACAGGCCAGGATACCGTTGAGGAAACATATCCTCAGATAGTTGTTTGCGCATTCTGAGTATCTATCAGTGCATGGGTGAATACTTTCATCCGATGGGGGTGGTGGGTCAGTTTAACCACGAAGAACGTAACATTGGTGACCCTCTCCACTATCCACTTGGTGTTGGGACGCTGTTCATAGGCCCATTCTAAGGGATCCACAGTGTCCAGTTGGGTCAGCATTGTCTCTAGCGACGCCCGATTGGTGATTGTGAAAGGATGGTCGTACACTGGGTTGATGGCACTGGAATAGAAATAGCACAATTCACGCGTCATCTTATGGCATAAGATGTACCCAAATGCTACATTTAATGTGAAGGACGTAGGTTGGTCATTGAAGATGGCTTCCACGTAGCTGCGTAGACGGGCGAGGTCGGTCAGTCGGAAATTGTACAAGTCCAATATAGGGCGATGACGGTGGAAGCAGTGTCGGATCATGGACCAATGGCGTCGATACATCTCACTCACTGGATGATCTTCGGGTAAGAGATCGCTGGGAACATCCACCGCATCTTCCAGAAAATGTTCGTTGTTGTCAGGCGTATGACTGGAAACAGTGATGCTAGGGACCGGCTGGATATCTAGGCTCTTCTGAGCTGTGGGTATAGGCGGGCTCTCCGTGATCGCATCACCAGTGGCATTCTCCTCCCCGGGTTCATCTTCAGTGGATCTGTCCCTCCTGGGTACCTCTTTAGTGGAAAGTTGTCCCTCATGCCGTGGTGATGCACCATGAATCAAACGCTCATGCCGTTTTAACTGACTGGGTCGTTTGAAGAGTTGACCACATTCTTCGCATGGACGCTTGGATGGCCCATGAATTGAACGTTCATGGCGCTGTAAATGATCTGGGCGCTGAAACGACAGTGTAGGCCTACATATCGTACAGCTATACCGGGCGGTTCCATCGTGCTTGGTAGCCTCATGGCGGCGCAAGTCGTGCCGGCGAGTGAATGATTTCGAGCACGTAGTACAAGTGAACATCTTGGTGGTTGACAGAGTGTCTGATGAAACGGCCAGGCCGTTTCCTTTTTATAGCAAGCTAGCTGTTGATCTATTTTTAGCACAATCAGTTCTAAACTAGGGGAAAACCCCTATCACCTCTAGCCAAAAGGGCTAATATCGGTCCCCGGGCTTATTGGGATCTGTCTATCAAGTCAATGGGGTGATGTGAATAACAACAAGTTCAGCAATGTTCATACAGTTTATTATCCACAATGTTACATCATACCCAGGCTGGGGGAGCCGCCCTGGGTATGCTTAGTATGTTCGCATTCGAAATAGCAAACACCGTGTTTTATTATTCAACGCATCGTCACATCAGGCACAAGTGTTTACTGAGCTCAAGTCAACGATCAGCATGTAGACATAGAGAGTATGTACGGCATGTTGTGGTATTCATCAGTGCATGGGTGACGCATTCACCCGATGGGTTGATTGGTCGTCTTGGTCACGAAAAACGTAACATTGGTCACCCTCTTTACCACCCATTGTGTGTTGGGTCGTTGTTGTTGGGCCCATCTCAAGGCATCCAATTGTTCCACTTGGTCCAGCATCATCTCTAGTGACCTCCGGTTAATGATGGTAAACGGTTGGTCGTACACTGGGTTCAAGGCGCTGGAATAGAAATAGCGCAATTCACCCGTCATCTTATGGCATAAGATGTACCCAAATGCTACATTTAATGTGAAGGCCGTAGGTTGGTCATTGCAGATGGTTTCCACGTAGCTGCGTAGACGGGTGAGGTTGGTCAGTGGGAAATTGTAGATATCTTGAATAGGGCGATGACGGTGGAAACAGTGCCGTGTCATGGACCAATGGCGCCGAGAGATGTCACACTCTGGATGATCTTCGGGTAAGAGATCGCTAGGAACATTTATGGGCTCGTCCAGAAAATGTTCGATGTATGACGTATGACTCGAAACCGTAACGGTGGGGTCCGGCCGGAAATCCAGGCTCTTCCCAACTGTAGGTATAGGCGGGCTCTCCGTCATCGCATCACCAGTGGCGTTCGTCTTCCCGGGCTTATCTTCAGTGGGTCTGACCTTCCGCGGCTCCTCTTCAGTAGGAAGTTGTCGCCAAAACCGTGGTGACGGACCATGGATCAAACGCTGATGCCGTTTTAACTGACTGCGTCGTTTGAAGAGTTGACCACAATCCTTACATTGTTCCGTCGCGTCCTCGTGGAATGAACGTTCGTGGCGCAGTAAAGCATCTTCCCGATTAAATGACCGTGCGCAGGTTATACAAGTATACAGTCCATCGTTGTGGGTGGAGGTCTCGTGGCGTCGTAAATTATCTAGACAAGTAAACTTCTTATGGCAAGTTGTGCAAGTGAACATCTTGGTGGTGGACAGAGTGTCTGATGAAACGGCCAGGCCGCTTCCCTTTTATAGCACGCTAGCTGGTGATCTATTTTTAGCACACTCAGTTCAACTATCCCCAAGTCGAGGGCCGAGCCGTGACATCTTCGGTAACCTCCGTGTCTCTTTGGGCACCTCAAAGCCTGTGGAGCTCAGAGTTCGGAAGTGACATTTGCATATGACCTCTGCGAGGTCACAGGGCAGTGAAGGATGGTATTTGGTGTAGAGATGGACCATCCTTGGTCCGAATGCGTCATGGGAGGTGTCATGTTGTAGCTCTCGGGGTGTAGACCCCAATTTTAGGGATAGCCACAGCATCTGTGACGTCATTGGAGACGTCATCAGTACGAGTAGTAGCGAAAATGGGCATTTTTTAGCAGTGAAGGAGTATACACTATGTACAAATAGAATACAGGTGGTATGTACAAATAGAATAGTAGTGGTATGTATAAGGTACAAAATTTTTTTTTGTCAGGAGTAGGATTCGAACCTACGCCAGCTCTTCGCCGACCAGCACTTAATACCGGCGCCTTAGGCCACTCGGCCATCCTGACTGTTTACAGTTTTTAACTCGTGTATCAACAGCTATATAGTGTGTTCGACATTTTTTCACAAGTCCAAGTAAGTAGTGCTCACACCATCGGCCAGGACTTTCCGTTTCGGGTAAAAGAAAGTAAAGGCGTCTCGTTGCTGGATGTACGTCCGCATTTCGGATGCTCTTGGAACTCGGCGCTTCGGAGCTCTTGGAGCTCCGGAGGTCACTTCCGCTTCCGTTCACGTGACCGGAACTGACCTTTGACCCCGGCGCGCAAAGGTTTCCACCGCGGTGGGAACCTTTACACCGGCGCGCAAAGGTTTCCACTGCGGTGGAAACCTTTACACCGCGCGCGCCGGGGTCAAAGGTCAGTTCCGGTCACGTGAACGGAAGCGGAAGTGACCTCCGGAGCTCCATGAGCTCCGGAGCTCCAAGAGCTCCGAAGCGCCGAGTTCAGAGAGCATCCGAAATGCGGACGTACATCCAGCACGAGCCGCCTTTTACTTTCTTTACCCGAAACGGAAAGTCAGGCCGATGGTGGCACTACTTTGGACTTGTGAAAAAATGTCAGGCACACTAAGAGAGAACCCGTATGATGCACGGGTTAAAAACTGTAAACAGTCAGGATGGCCGAGTGGTCTAAGGCGCCATTTATGCTGTTTATGAAGACTGTCGTAGGTTCAATCCTACTCCTGACAAATGTTTTTTGTACCTTATATACCTTCACTACTGCTATTTGTACATACCACCTATTTGTACATAGTGTATACCACTGCACATGCCCATTTTCTCACTACTCGTACTGATGACGTCTCCAATGACGTCACAGGCTGTGGTTATCTCAAAGGGGGTCTACACCCTGAGAGCTAAACATGACACCTCCCATGACGCATTTTCGGACCAAGGACAGGGTCCATCTCCATCAAGCCATCCACCTGTGACTCTGCAGAGTGTCATATGGGTCTATGTCACTTCCGAGCTCTGACTGGCTTTTGAGGCCCAAGTGCAGGAGGTTACCGAAGATGTCACGGCTCGGCCTGAGGGGGATGCTGGCTGAGTGTGCCAAATAGATCATCCAGCTGCTGGCAAAGGGAAGCAGCCTGGCCGTTTCATCAGGCACTCTGTCAAACACTCAAGATGTTCACTTGCACAACTTGCAGAAGCGCTTTTACTTGTCGATACGCCTCCACGAGGCTCCATGGACACAACGCATGGCTGCGCACCGTCTTGGGAAGGTGCACGCCACGAGATGCTTTTATGCCACGAACGTTCATTCCACGGGACGGGCGATCAATGTAAGGAGTGGTCAACCTTCAATCGATCAGTCCCGTTAAAAACGGCACACTCAGCGTTTGCCGCCATGGTCCGTCACCACGGTTTGGCGACCTGTGAAGAGAGCGGGAAGGTCAGGACCTATTTGTAAGATAAGCCCGGAAGAGATTGGGGTGATGCGGATGACGGAGAGCCTGCCTATACCTACAGTTGGGAAGAGCCTGGATTTCCGGCCGGACCCCACCGTTACGGTTTCGAGTCATACGTCATACATCAGGCATTTTCTGGACGAGCCACAGCGTCTCTTACCCGAGATCATCCAGAGTGACATTCTCGGCGCCATTGTCCATGACACGGCACTGTTCCACCGTCATCGCCCTATTCAAGATATCACAATTCCCACTGACCAACCTCACCCGTCTACAGCAGCTGAAGCCATCTTCCTGACCAACCTACGGCCTTCATGAATAAATGGCATTTGGGTACATCTTAGTGCCATATGACGGGTGAATTGCGCTATTTCTATTCCAGTGCCTTGAACAGTGTACGATACCAACCGTTTACATCATTAACCGGAGGTCACTAGAGATGATGCTGAACCAGACCCAGAAACGACCTTGAGATGGGCCCAACAACAACGACCCAACACAATGGGTGGTAAAAGAGGGTGACCCATGTTACGTTTTCGTGACCAAGACGACCAATCAACCCATCAGTGAATGCGTCACCCATGCACTGATGAATACCACCATGCCTACATATCATGTCTACATGCTGATCGTTGACAGCTCAGTAAACACTTGTGCCTGTGTGACGTGCGTTGAATAATAAAACGGTGTGTTTGATATTTCGAATGCCAGAACATACTAAGGGCGGCTCTGGCCTATGGGTATGATGTAGCAATTGCGCAAACTGTATGAATTCATGCCCCATTGCTGAGCACTTGATACATCACCCCATTGACTTGATAGACAGCCCAATAGCCCGGGGACCGAGGGTTTTGGCTAGAGGTGATAGGGTTTTCCCCTAGTTTAGAACTGTTGTGCTAAAAATAGATCACAGCTAGCTTGCCATAAAAAAGGAAACGGCCTGGCCGGGCTTCATCAGACACTCTGTCAACCACCAAGATCAACTACCAAGATCATTCACTTGTACTTGCGTGCTCGAAGAGGCTACCAAGCACGATGAACTTGCAGAGCTGTACGATATGTAGGCCTACACTGTCGTTTCAGCGCCCAGGTCATTTACAGCGCCATGAACGTAATTCATGGGTCCAATCAACCATGAAGAGCGAATGTGTCAACTTCTTCAAACGACAGTCAGTTAAAACGGCATGAGCGTTTCTGATTCATGGTGCATCACCACGGGCATGAGGGACAACTTTCCACTAAAGAGGCCCAGGAGGGACAGATCCCACTGAAGATGAACTCCGGGAAGAATGCCACTGGTGATGAAAGTCACGGAGAGCCCGCCTATACCCACAGCTCAGAAGAGCCTAGATATCCAGCCTAATCCCTGGCATCCAGTCATACGCCCGACAACAGGAACATTTTCTGGAAGATGCGGTGGATGTTCCCAGCGATCTGCTTACCCGAAGATCATCCAGCGGTGAGATGTATCGACGCCATTGGTCCATGATCCGGACACTGCTTCCACCGTCATCGCCCTATATTGACTCTTGTGGCCACTTCCGAACACCGACCTCGCCTGCCAGCTACGTGGAAGCCATCTTCAATGACCAACCTACGTCCTTCACATTAAATGGCATTTGGGTACATCTTATGCCATAAGATGACGCGTGCCGTGCTAAAAGATTTCTACGTGATCAACCCAGTGTACGACCAACCTTTACAATCACTGCAATCGGGGCGTCGTCGCTAGAGGTGAATGCTGACAACTGGGACACTGTGGACCCCAGAATGGGCCTATGAACAGCGTCCCCAACAGAAGTGGATGGTGGAGAGGGTCCAATGTTCCGTTCTTCGTGGTTAAACTGACCCACCACCCCATCGGATGAAAGTATTCACCTGCACTGGATAGATACTAGAATGCAGGCTGCTCTGAGGATATGTTTCTCAACGCCTGGGCCTGTCCGATATGGGTTCAGAGCGAACATGGCCGAAGATGGATTGGGCGACTGATCTAGCCGAGAATACATCTAACGGACAGGAACGAATATGACAGTGCTGGTATTTGACAATAAATATTCTTGAATTGTAAATATACCCAACGCGCCTCTAACGTAAGCAACATTGGGGAGAATAAACTAATGAAAAAACTGCTCTGGATCATTGTTGTTGCTGCTGTTGTGTTGTTCTCTGTCCATCTATATCATGGTGGGCATGTTAGAGCGCGGGCGTATCTACTGGCGCTCACTGCATTTCGAAGAATTGTGTATTAATTCCATGGAATATCAGAGCTTCTGAGCTATTTCACCTGGGCGTTGAAGCATTAAGAATGGCGTTGGTGGGCGCGTTACAAGGCATCACACGACGCATTCACCGCGGATGGTCCTCTCTACACCAATGCCATCCTTCACTGCCCCAAATGCTCATCACTACTCGTTGATAATGACGTCACTGCGTCATGCTGCGTGGATATCCCTCAACTGATGACGTCTAACATACACACTCAGGACGCATTCGACCAAGATGGTTCCTTCTACTCCGAATAACTTCCTTCACTGTCACAGATGACGTCAACAATGACGTCACAGATGCTTCGGACATGCTCTCAACTCGGAATGTACACCTCGCTGAGCTAACAAACACCTCTCCACACTACGCATCTGACTAAGATATCTCTCTACACCAAACTGCCCCACGCAATGTCCACTTTCGCTACTACTCGTACCGATGACGTCACAGATGACGTCACAGCTGACGCGGACATCCCTCAAATCGGAATGAACACCCCGAGAGCAGCAAAATGACCTCACACGATGCATTCGGACCAAGGATGGTCCCTCTCTACCCCAACACCTTCATGTACTGCCCCAAAATGGCCACTTTACTCACTACAACCAACTGCGCATGCGCAGATTGACGCGACTTGCATTCAAAAACACGCCATTCTGACCCTACCCCACACAAGCTTCACTTTGACACCCTCCACGACCCATTCGAACCAAGGATGGTGCCTCTCTACCCCAAACACACCCCTACATAGCACCCAAAATACCCCTTTCGCTACTACTCGTCCTGATGACGTCACCGATGATGTCACAGATGACGCGGACATCCCTTAAATCGGAATGTACACCCCGAGAACTACAAGATGACACCTTCCAGGACGCATTCGAACCGTGAATAGCCCATCTCGACCACAAATACCTTCATGTACTGCCCGAAAATGGCCACTTTCGCTACTACTCGTACCGATGACGTCACCGATGACGTCACAGATGACGCGAACATCCCTGAAATCGGAATGTACACCCCGAGAACTACAAGATGACACCTTCCAGGACGCATTCGAACCGTGAATAGCCCATCTCGACCCCAAATACCTTCCTTCACTGCCCCAAAATGGCCACTTGACTTACTACAACCAACTGCGCATGCGCAGATTAACGCGACGTGCATTCAAAAACACACCATTCTGACTCTACCCCAAACAAGCTTCACTTTGACACCTCGCACGACCCATTCGAACCGTGATTAGCTCATCTCTAACCCAAACACACCCCTACATAGCACCCAAAATGCCTGTTTTCTATATTCTGCGCAGCGCAGATTATTGGACACGGACGAACCATTAGTGTAGTCAAGTGCTCCTCCACGAGAGCTTCAAAATAAGACCTCACTCGACCCCATTGGACCATTAGGGACTCACCTAGATGTCCACCCCGTATGGGCCTATACACCCATAGCCATGCAGTATAGGCCTATGGGCCTACCCAGGCCTCGGTGACTTTTTTCAAAAATTTCACCGATTCGCTCCGCAACACTTCCTATCGTGTTCTACATGACGAGACGAGTAAAACGAGACCCTACAACCCTACCGCAAATGTATAGAAGTGGGTTTCCCAGTAGGATAAACATTGAACCTATACCCCAGTATGGGACTATATGGGTCTCGGTGACTTTTTTCAAAAATTTCACCGATTCGCACGGGGACACTTCCTATCATGTTTGTCTTGACGAGACGAGTAAAACGAGACCCCACAACCCTACTGCAAATGTATAGAAGTACGTTTCCCAGGGGGACAAACATCGATCCTATACCCCCAGTATGGGACTATATGGGGCTATATCGTACTTTTTCAAAAATTTCACCGATTCGAGCCGGGACACTTCCTATCATGTTCTAAATGACGAGACTAAGAAAACAAATCCAAACAACCATACCGCAAATGTCGAGAAGTAGGTTTCCCAGGATGGTCCTATACCCTCCATACTCCATATAGGCATTTTCCCGTAATTTAGGATAAAGTCCGTGTTCCGTATTTTTTCAGGAAAAAATTTACATACACCCACCCTGGAACTAGGGGGAGATAACTCTATTGATAGGCAAGCCCCGTTAAGCCCGGCGACCTATATACCCCCCATACCCCATATAGGCATTTTTCCAGGTTTTTCGATAAAGTCCGTGTTCCGTTTTTTTTTTTAGGAAACATTTTACATGCACCCACCCCATTGCCTGGATGCCCCTTCACCTAGGCTTCACATTGATACCTCACTCGACCCCATTCGACCATTAGGGGCTCCCCTAGATACCAAAACGTCTATTTTCATACCCTTGGGCCACCGCGCATGCGCAGAATGCCGCTATTTCAACCCCACACCCAACCCATCAGATGCCCCCTCACATAAGCTTCACTTTAATACCTCACTCGACTCCATCGGTCCACTAGGGGCTCCCCTACATCTCAAAACGGTTATTTCCATACCCTTGGGCCACCGCGCATGCGCAGAATAACGCTATGTCAACCCCACACCCAGCCCATTAGATGCCCCTTCACCCAAGCTTCACTCTGATACCTCACTCGACCCAATCGGACCATTTTATCTAGGGACTACTTTTTCTCCGCAGAAGGTTTTTCCCGAGACCGAATTACCGCCAGACATGACCGCATCACCGCGGATGAATACATTTTTGACCTGGGTCACGTGATATGCAAATTTGGAACCCTCCTGTGCTGGAGGTATAGCTTTTTGGTCTTTCTGCCGGAACTATACTGCACTTGACCTCTGTGACCCTCCCGTCACCTCCAAGTTCCTCCTCAATCCTCCACCGGGGGGAACAAAAAAGTAGGTCAATATGGTCTGTAAAGGGTTTTATATACTACTAACCGTTTTCCATGCTACATGTATATGCTTCAAATAAACGAATTCTAGACGGTTTGATATACAAAGACAACAATACATCACATCAACTTGTGTTTGCTGGCGTTTCCGCTAAAACAACAACAAAAACACACACACACACACAGAAAACAACAACAAAATTGAGTGACCACGGTGTTGTGTGACCTCATCCCAGTCAATAATATTTAAACAAAATATTCGGCTGTTCTAAAACACTTATATATATTAATGAATAATTTCCTTTCCTTGTCAACAAGATCCGTCGTATTCTTCACAAGTTTTAGCGCTTTTAACCTCTACCTCATTCCAAACGGAAAACTGGGTCCGTTGTGGTTTCGTTGAAGCAAATGAAATGAACATTAACACTGTAACAGATGAAGAACGAAACGAATCTGGTTAAATTTGAGCTGACAGTGAAGTGAAAATATCCATTAATAAATATATGCAGAAGTGGATGAAACTAGAAGTGTCCAAGGATGTATTCAGTGTCATCGACGGCATGTTACCCGTTTTAGCGCATCCAGTTGAAAACATTGCCCCCTAGCGGGAACTGGCGAACTTCCAGGGGAGAACATTTTGGAATGTCAGGCCACGACTCAAGCAGCCGCGAATGCAACTCCAGCGTCCGGAGTCGAACCGCCGAAGATGGCGCAATGAATCATGGGATTTTTGTGAGAGGTCGTGACCCTGCATATCAATGAAAATCATCCAATTCACGGCTCGCCTATGTTAACTTGTGGCGATTTATTTGTACTTTCAAGGAACAAAATATTTGTTGACTTAGTTACCAGCACTTGTAACAATAATAATTAATTAATATATCCCTGTAGTATTTATCCAGGAAGTCTATTCATATGCAAATAAGCACCCAGCTGAATTGTCAAATGCGGCATTCTAAGGATATTCGTTCTTCTCACACTCTTGGTGCAAACCTCCCGTCATCAATAATATTTATTCAGCGAAATGTAACCTAAGTTGATACATTTATTAATTGAACAAGAAAACAGAACTGGGGAAGCCGAAGTGAATGAACTCATCGTCACGAGCGCAATAGCTTTCCCCTTTTGTTTTCTCTCTGGGTCTATCCGTTACATATAATGGGGCATGCTTCTAAGTCATCCTTTGTGGCGCGTTAGTATAATCCCTGATAGTCCTTATAAGGCACGCCTGCGTATCACGTAATGTTTCTGTCGAATTTTGAACTTCGGTTGTAAGAAAATGGAATGTTCATTGGTCGCCAGAGTTGGTTACGTGATATAATGACCTCCCATGCTTACAGCAAACATTTGAGGCTTATGACGAGTGGGTCAGAACATTTCTTTGAATTCGACCTCATTCAAACTTGTTGTTGATATATTGTATAAACATAACGCCATTCAAATCACCAAATGTCTGTAGTTTGGAGGAACATGATAGGTTATGGATCTGGGGATTTTAGATGCACAATAAAAGAGAAACAAATATATATATGTATATGGTAAATATCATTTACCTTCACGTATTATCTCCCAGAGCAGTATCTGGGTCCCCAGAATAAATAAATCAAAACCATACTCGGTTGTAATTTAATAAACGATTTTTTGTGACCATGTACGATATCGAATTAAAGTGTAAAAGAAGACAAAAGGGGCCCGATAAGAACTGCAAACCAACCGGCGCAAAGTGGAATTTTATATCTGACGTCCAAGCCCGTAGGCTGGTTTGGCAACGGGGGGGCTCGGTAGAGAATATTGCGGAGCTTCTAATGCGAGCGCCGCAGGCGCGAAGCCCGGCTGGGGGGGTCCGGGGGCATGCCCCCCGGGATTTTTTTTTGAAAATTTAGATGCCATGTGGCGCGTTCTGGCGCATTTTGACAGCATATGTTCGACATCCGCCAACTGCTTTTTTACCGACTGATAAATTCAGTATATGACTATAATCGACTCGTTGTGTGAATGATAATCTTGTCGACTGGGAGATGGTTAATATTCAACCATGGGAAACCCCCTTTGATCAAGATTATTATCATTATCTCCTCACTCCGGTGTGGTGGCTAAGAGTTTCCTATCTTTTTATTGAGTGAAGAGTGTCCTACCTCTGGAGATATCTGGAGAAGAGTGTCCTTACACTCTTAATATGGGATATTCTTAGCCTCCACACCGGCCTGCCGATGTATTTGTGCCACTTCAGTTCACACTTGTTACGATCTGGTAAAGAGATGGATAAATCACGCCAACAATTCCTCCGATTGAGCCATCCTATTATCAAGGAACTGGTCCATGTGTATTACTGTATATTCGCCGCTATCTGTCATAAAGAAAATATGTCAACCAGCAAAGACTTGATCACGTGTTAAGAATAACAATGTACAGCGCCGGCGGAAGCTCCCAAAAAGTGTGGGGGGGGGGGGGGCTCGACTATCATAGCACTTTTGGCGAGGGTCCAGGGGCCGCCTATGACCCGGAAGCTCCGCGCTCCTGGATGGCTGTCGACGCATTCTGGCCGATTTCCGGCATACAAAACGACGTATCATCACTATATAATCAACTGCATTTTGAGATTGTTTTCGTGATTTTTTTCTCGTCATTTAAAAGAAAAATTGAGTTGATAACTTTTGAATGTAAAAGAAGTATTTTTTCCTTTCCAAAATTCGAACTATATGCAGTGATCTCGAAGAAAGTAACATTTCAGCAGAGGGTTGAAGAGCGCTGACGTGTTTGAAGAGAAATATGTGCACACAAAAAAAGAAATAATATGAACGCAATTTTGATTTCTAAATTTGATAAAAAGATAATCGTCCAATAAAGCCAATGCAATTTCTATGTAAATTAACATCTAAAACAGTTATTGGTCATTGTGAACGGAACAGAAGAATGAGCAAATCAGAGCATTTAACCCAAACAGCAACGTGCCCCTCCAGTGCAAAGTCATCGCTCCGTGAGAACCTGGCTTACAGGGCAGCGCGAAGCGCCGCGGGGGAAAAACCGGCCTGTTTATCTGGTCACATTAGGACCAAAATCATGAAAAAGTCGCCCAGCTTTTATTGAAACTGGGGGGAGGGGGACGGGGGGCTGAGCCCCCGCCCTCTCCAACTGAATGTGTAGCAATGCCAAGGAGGTCAATCGCTCCTGGCCCATGGATGCCCGCATGAAGGCCCTTCCGTGCACTCTGAATTTTTCCCCCCGGCAGCGGAACTCGGTCTGTTCTGCGGGAGGGGGGGGGGGTGCGTACGCACCCCCCGAAGCCCCCCAGCCTACGGGCCTGACGTCACATGAAGCGTTGTAGGAAGGCAGTTTACCTACATTGTAGTCTAAGTAATCGTTGGCCACTTCTAGTTTCATCCACTTCTGATATATGCGAGTCAAGAGTTATTGAACGGTCGATTATTATTTTTTTATATAATTTTTACTGGGATGAGGTCGCGCGACCCCGTGGTCTTGTGGTCTGACTTTGCGTTCTTTGTATGAGAGAGAACTCTGACCTCAGCCAGACAATATGTCAGAAATTATCCGTCGTAGGGCTGAAGCTCCATAGGAAGCTCGGACCAAGTACGACTCGTGCTTGGTCAAACGATTTGAATGCTCACCCTTTATTAGTAGCACTACCTAAGTTAGGCATTCAAATGTTATTAAGACGTTTTTCTTGTACATTAATCGAGTCCGGTTCACATGAAGTACCGTAACAGGTCCAATATTTGATGACCAGGTTGTGTTTAACGCGCGCGGGATACTCTTCTCTCTTTTTTTCTGTAAAATTGTGTGCCACGACGGAATTGTAAGTCGTTTATCATGTCTGTAGCTTGATTTTCCATAATATCAGTTGTATCAGAGCCGTTAAGATGCCGACTTGGAAGGTATTACTATTAATTTACGTTGCCATTTGAATTTCACGAAGTTGAGGGGGCCTAGTGATTAACCAAATTTTCCCACTCCTTGTCAGTCTTTGGCGATTTCTCCCCAATGGCTTGGAGTAGGGTCATGAAAATTCCCCGACTTATCAATCTCGACATGTGGAAGATAGAGTGGTCCAGTGATCTGTACGAAGATAATGGCGAAAATTCAACCGGCTGTTGATGTCTGAAGACTAATTGCCGGCGGATCAGCTCTTAGGGCAATCAAATTATTTGCCGAACTCGATACAAGCAGTCGACAGAGAGTAAGGTTCTATTACCGGATAGAGCCGAACGACCCGTGATCCCGGAGTGTACATGTAAGTTTATTGAGAGGCACCATTGGGTAGTGTAGGAACGAACTAAGCCATGTCAACTGGACTACAGTCATTTGCCCTTCAGGTCATTTGCCCTTCAGGTCATTTGCCCTTCGGACATTTGCTCTTCTGACCATTTGTCCTTCCATCCATTTGCCCGTCACACTATACATGGTATATGGAAAACTGATTCAGTGAACTTAGATCTGACGAATATATTCAAGTTCTTAATGTTTATTTCACAAAGAAAAGATATCAAACTTCAAAAAGAAAATATTTTCATCTGGTAGCTGTTAAAAATAAATATATAGTTTTTGATGTGTCTGAAGGACAAATTTGGATATCTTTTCTTTGTGAACTTTTGTTAAAACACCACATGCATGAAATAAACATTAAGACCGAACTTGAATAGAAGTTTACTAAATCAGTTTTCCATGTACCATGTATAGTGTGAAGGGCAAATGGATGGAAGGGCAAATTCGACGGAAGGGCAAATGGTCAGAAGGGCAAATTTCCGAGGGGCAAAAGTCCGAAGGGCAAATGACCTGAAGGACAAATGACCTAGATCCATGTCAACTTGGCTAGGGACAGAGGAAACCTCAAAAAGGGCATGCCCGCCGAACGACTACCGTCTTGACTTCAGGTAAAATGGCTTGACTGCTATACTGGCTCGCCAGATCGGTGTCCAGGGTAATAGGAACAGTGGGAACTTTTGTATATTATTTTCACTAGGATGAGATTGCGCAATCTCGTTGTCGAGCAAAATCGGCTCTTACTGCCCTCAGCCAGACAATCTGTCATAAATTATCAGTCGTGTGGCTGTAGAGTTATAGGAAGCTCGAACTCGCAGCGATCTGAAATTCGGTTGTACTGGTATATCATTATGTTTGTTCTGGTGCAATAATATGCAAACTAATCGTATTGTATTTCAATGATCATGGCTTAAATGTTTTAAACTTGTGAATCTTACTCCAAGGACTAATGTGGCATTTCAGAAAAGGTCGATGACAAAAAATGTGCGACTTGACCTATTACTGAACATGTGACCACGGAATACTGATTAATCTCTATCTTCTTTCATTTCAGAATATCTCTGATTATATCTCGATGTGATTCTTGAACTGAAATAGACACTGAAACATATTAAACTATTCGATCATATATAACATGGATTTGTCTGAATTATCAGAAACTTCGATTCATAAGATGATGGAAACAAAGCCAGAGGGAAGGGTCCATATATTATCCATTGTGAAACACGAAACATCAACTGTGAGTCTGGACAATACACCATTGACCACTGTAAAACACCAGTCTTCGACGGAGAGTCCGGACAAGACAATATTTTCCACTGTCAAACACGAATTACCGCCTGTGAGTTCAGGCAAGCCAACATTGACCACTGTAAATCAAAGCTCTGCGAAGCTGGAGAAGGCGCCAGGACCACAACTACATCAGCTAGAATATACAACGCCTGATTCTGTATTGACTCGAAGCATGCTGGCAGAGTTTAAGCAAGAACCGATTGAATATGGGGACACTCTTGCTATACCTGTAGTCCCTCAGAACGAACTACCAAGCATTCAGTTGGACGACTCTGTTCCTGTTCCTTGCGCAGCAATGCAATTAGGGGAAATATTAACCCAGGACATCGGCATATCGAAGACGGTGAGTATGCGGCAGTCCATAAATATCAAGTCAATCACTGCATCCTAGGAGATTATACGGTGCAGCTATACATGGTTGCGTGACAGAGGAAGGTGCAATGATTATCGAATATGTTTTGTGATAACATGGGATGAATTACTGTGTTCAGTTTCAATTCATTTCTGAATATGATAGAACTATATTGCTTGGCAAATCAATTTATTCAATATCGACATGCCAAAGATTTCTTACTAATTTGTTACCAGATGTTTTCTGATATAAATGTAAATAATAACAGACGGTACACTGCTGTTTCTTTTTTACATTTACCGTGAGATTGTAGTGTTACTAGTTTTCTCAAAATCAGAAGTGGGACATCATGTGACAGGTTTTCAACTAATCAGTCGATATTTCGATCGATCGGTCATGTATAGGTGATATTGTTTGGACCTTTGAATCACCCAAAGGCCTCCTGGATATTCATTGCAATACCCAGTCAGACTGTTGTTATCTTTTGTCTCACGAACCTTACATGAAAGGTGGATCATAATTGTTTATCGTACTTAACATGTGACTTCAATGATGCTAAGAATAATGTAAAAAATATATTGATTTTATCGCTAAGTCTTATGAATGGGCTATGTTCTCAGTTGTTAACCATTCAAATTGAGGTTTATTATCTTTCAGGAAGGTCTTAGTTTTACCAAGACACATTACCTTTCAACAAGGCACGATATTAGCAATCACCCTTACCCCTTGACTCTGTATCAGCGACAAACAATCCCGATGGGAAATGTGGTGATGGAGGGGGATGAACGCACATCTGACAGAGCGACACATATGAGAACGAACAATTGGGAAAAGCCATATCTGTGTTCAATGTGTGACTATAGATGTAACAGAAACCGCGACCTTGTTACACACGCGAGAACACACAATGAAGAAAAGCCGTATAAATGCTCCTTGTGTGATTATAGATGTTCAAACAATAGTAGCCTTGTTAGACACACGAGAACACACACTGGTGAAAAACCGTACAAATGCTCAACGTGTGAGTATAGATGTGCCACAAATAGTGACCTTGTCAGACACCGGAGATCACACGATGGGGGAAAGTCATATCTGTGTTCAATGTGTGATTATAGATGTAACAGAAACAGCGATCTTTTCAAACACATGAGGAGACACACCGGAGAAAAGCCGTATAAATGCTCCATGTGTGATTATAGATGTTCAAACAATAGTGGCCTTGTTAGACACACGAGAACACACACTGGTGAAAAACCGTATGGATGCTCAATTTGCAATTATAGATGTAACGGAAACGGTGACCTTGTGATGCACATGAGAAAACACACTGGAGAAAAGCCGTATAAGTGCCACTTGTGTGATTATAGATGTTCGAACAATAGTAGCTTTGTTAGACACACGAGAAGACACACCGGAGAAAAGCCGTATGGATGTTTAGTGTGTGATTATAGATGTATCAATAGCACTGACCTTGACAAACATATGAGAACACACACTGGAGAAAAGCCGTGTGGATGCTCATTGTGTGATTATAGATGTATCAATAGCACTGACCTTGACAAACACATGAGAACACACACTGGAGAAAAGCCGTATAAATGCCACTTGTGTGATTATAGATGTTCGAACAATAGTAGCTTTGTTAGACACACGAGAAGACACACCGGAGAAAAGCCGTATGGATGTTCAGTGTGTGATTATAGATGTTTCAGTAGCACTGACCTTGACAAACACATGAGAACACACACTGGAGAAAAGCCGTATAAATGCCACTTGTGTGATTATAGATGTTCGAACAATAGTAGATTTGTTAGACACACGAGAAGACACACCGGAGAAAAGCCGTATGGATGTTCAGTGTGTGATTATAGATGTTTCAGTAGCACTGACCTTGACAAACACATGAGAACACACACTGGAGAAAAGCCGTATAACTGCTCCTTGTGTGATTATAGATGTTTGAACAATAGTAGCTTTGTTAGACACACGAGAAGACACACCGGAGAAAAGCCGTATGGATGTTCAGTGTGTGATTATAGATGTATCAATAGCACTGACCTTGACAAACATATGAGAACACACACTGGAGAAAAGCCGTATGGATGCTCATTGTGTGATTATAAATGTAACTTGAACAGTGACCTTGTCAAACACATGAGGACACACACTGGAGAAAAGCCGTATACATGCTTCTTGTGTGATTATAGATGCTCGAACAACAGTGGCCTTGTTAGACACACGAGAACACATTCTGGTCAAAAATCGTATAGATGCTCAATTTGCAACTATAGATGTAACAGAAACGGTGACCTCGTTATACACATGAGAACACACACTGGAGAAAATCCGTATGGATGTTCAATTTGTGATTACAGATGTAACAGAAACGGTGACCTCGTTATACACATGAGAACACACACTGAAGAAAGTCCGTATGGATGTTCAATTTGTGATTATAGATGTAACAGAAACGGTGACCTCGTTATACACATGAGAACACACACTGAAGAAAAGCCGTATGGATGCTCATTGTGTGATTATAAATGTAACTTGAACAGTGACCTTGTCAAACACATGAGGACACACACTGAAGAAAAGCCCTATACATGCTTCTTGTGTGATTATAGATGTTCGAACAACAGTGGCCTTGTTAGACACACGAGAACACATTCTGGTCAAAAACCGTATAGATGCTCAATTTGCAACTATAGATGTAACAGAAACGGCGACCTTGTTATACACATGAGAATACACAATGGAGAAAAGCGGTATTGATGCTCGTTGTAAGATTATAGATGTAACAGGAACAGTTACCTTGTTAACCATATGAAAACCCACAAAGTGATATAGATGTACCAAAATTAGCCGGCTTGATACATACATGAGTACACATACTGAAGAAAAGCCGTATGGATGCTCTATCTGTGATTATAGATGTACCACAAGGAACCGGCTTGATGCACACATGAAAACACAAACACTGGAGAAAAGCCATTTCTATGCTCAAATTGTGGTTATAACTGTAGGGGCATGAACCTCCTTTCTTCACACTTGAGAACACATACTGGTGAAAAAAAACGTAGAGATGCACAATTTGTGATTATAGATGTAACAGAAACAGTAATCTTGTTCTACATACGAGACCACACACTGGAAAAAAGCCGTATACGTGATAAATTTGTGATTCTAGATGTAACAGAACGCACACTGGAGAAAAGCCATATACAAACTCTACGTGTGATCATAGATGTTCCCACAATAGTACCCTTGCGAGACACCGGAGAACACACACTCGAGAAAAGCCGTATGAATGATAATTGTGTGGTTATAAATGTAACGAGAACAGTGACGTTTTTAAACACATTAAAACTCACACTAGAGAAAAGCCGTATTTATGCTTAACGTGTGATTATAGAGGTACCAAAAGGAGCCGGCTTGAAAATAAAACACACTGGCGAAAAAGGTGTGGATGCTCTGTCAACCGAGCCCATTGTGAACTTTGTCTTGGTTGGTTATAACTTGGGTATAACTGTTCATGACCTCCATATGCTTTCATTTAGACCTACTGAGCGGAGCGGCATGATAGGTTTTATTTTAGTCAGACTGGGCTGCTCTATGCGCGATTATAGATTTGCCAAATACAGTCCCCTTGCTAGACACTCTTGGACAAACACTGGAGAAAGGCCGCACGGATGCTCAGTTTGTGATTACAGATGCACCGAAACAGTGGCCTTGTTAGACACACGTACTGGAGAAAGGCGTATGGATGATCAAGCTACATACTGATCTCGTTTACAACCACTTTTTTTTGGCCGCGCGTGGGAGGTGCTAAATCACTCTGCAATCAACCCAAACTGAGTGTTTTATGCTGCCTGGACTGGTCACATTTTTTTCGTAAATAAATCGAAACATCTTAAATATACACACAAAGTTGGACATGATGTTATCCAAAGATAAAACATTTGCGTATGTAATGTGGGGAAACGAACACAAGGGGTTGTTGGAACTGACTGCGTTTACTTCACCTAAGTGGACTGAACAGAAAGAACATGTCTATTTTGGATCGAACGCCCTTAACAGAATATAGCCACATGCGTGTTCCTTGCGCGGTAATGTTACCACGGAACATTCATGGAACTTGTTGGCGTTACGTTTCGTAACTTGTGTCTAATTCCGCTTAACCCGGGTCTAGGGGCCGTATGAACCCATGTACTTCAAGATCCTAATGGTGTTCATATGAACAGTCACAATCAAAGCGTGACTGAGATACATCATTCTCTAGATGACGACTTTACAACGTTTATTGTGGATTAAGAATACTGATCAGCGATACGGATTTTATATTTTTGGAACGTCATGATGTCTTGTCGGCATCATTGAAAACTGTTGACCGCTTCTCTCTTGCACGAAACTAGCCTATGTTTATGTATACCATGATTGTCCTTTTGAATGTGCATGCAGCTGTGTGTTAGCTTGTTCAATGCACGGGAGGCACGGAGAGACAGAACAAAAAATACAAAAACAATTCTGCTACGAAATTAGACAGAACCACTCCCTCGTAGACAATAGCATTATTCAACAAGGCCAACCCCGGCTCTTTTTGAGATCTTGTCATGCCCCATGGTTAAGCTTTTCCGTGATATCTTACAACCCTGCTACGAAATGAGACAGAACCACTCCATTGTGTTCGAATTATCAGAAACATTATCAGAAATATCAGTTCATCCGACTATGGAAACAAAGCCAGAGTGGACTGTCCATATATTATTTACTGTGAAACACCGAAACCTTAACTGTGAATCTGGACCACTCAACATTGACCGCTGTAAACCACGAATCTTCGACGGAGAGTCTGGACAAGGCAACATTGCCAACTGTTGAACACGAATCACCGCCTGTGAATCCAGGCTAGGCGACATTGACCACTGTAAATCACAGATCTCCGAATCTGGAGAAGACATCAAGGTCACAACTACATGAACCTGAATGTACAACGCCTGATTCTGTATAGACTCGAAGCATGCCGTCAAGAAGTTAAGCAAGAACCTGTTGAGTATGGCGACACTCTTGCTATACCGGTAGTCACTCAGGACGAACTGCCAAACATTCAGTTGACGATTCCGTCCCTTGCGCATCAATGAATTTACGGGAAATATCAACCCAGGACATCGGCATGTTGAAGACGGTGAGTACACAGCCGTCTATAAATATCAAGACAAGGAAGTCACAAGGAAGGCCCGATACAAACAATCACCCTTACCCAGTGATTCTGTATCAGCTACAAACAATCGTAATGGGACATGTGGTGATGGATGGCTATGGACGCACAACATCTGACACGGTTACACATTTGAGAACAAACAATGGGGAAAGACCATAGTTATGTTTAATGTGTGATTATAGATGTAACAGAAACGGTGACCTTGTTACGCACACGAGAACACACACTGGAGAAAAGCCGTATGGATGTTTAGTGTGTGATTATAGATGTACCAATAGCAGTGACCTTGTCAAACATATGAGAACACACACTGGAGAAAAACCGTATGGATGCTCCATGTGCGGTTATAGAGGTAACAGAAACAGTGAAATTGCCACTGACATGCAAACACTCACTGGAGAAAGCCGTATAAATGCTTCATGTGTGATTATAGATGTTCGAACAGTTGTGACCTTGTTAGACACACGAGGACATACACTGGAGAAAGCCGTATGGATGCTCCATATGCGATTATAGATGTAACAGAAACAGTGACCTTGTTACACACATGCAGACACTGGAGAAGAGACGTATAAATGCTTCATGTGTGATTATAGATGTTCGGACAGTTGTGGCCTTGTTAGACACTCTAGGGCACACACTGGAGAAAAGCCGTACGGATGCTCACTTTGTGATTACAGCTGCATCAAAACAGTGGTCTCGCGAGAAACACACGAGGAAACACGAGAGAAAAGCCGTATGGATGTTCAATATGTTAAGGTAGTTTTACCAACGGTGACCTTGTCAAACATATGCACTGGAGAAATGCGTATGGATGATCAAGCTGAATAATGATTTCGCTTACAACCACGCGGGGGGGTAGATGTGAGAGGTACCAAACCACTCTGCAGTCAACCCAAACTGAGGGCTTTCTGCTGTTTGGACTGGAAACGCGGTCACCTTTGCTTTATTGTATACGTATTACAGAAAAGAAGGTCGCCAAGGTCACATTTCTTCGTAAATAAATCGGAACGTCATAGATATGCACACAAAGTTGGACATGATGTTATCCAAAGATAAAACATCATGGTATATAGTGTGCGAAAATCTTATCACGAGCATAAGGGTTTGTTGGAATTGACTACGTTTACTTCCTTTTAACCCAAGTGGATAGAAAACAAGGTATAGGCCAATGTTGGTTCGAACGTCCTCAACAGAATCTAGCCACATGACTGCCTCGCGCCGCATAGTCAAACGAAATAATACAAAATGGGGGAAACATCTTCCATATGTTTACTATTTTATTATCGATCTACTGATATATGTACATACAAATGTGTCTTAGCTTATTCAACGTATGTTAAGGCACAGGAGAAACAACAAAAACGAAATATAAAACAATCCTGCTACAAAATGAGACAGAACCCCTTCATCGTGATTGAACTAGAGAAGATGGCCTAGCTTCATATTTCAGAACAAACTGAAGGAAAACCGTGGGCCTCTGTATGTCCAATGTGTTGCTATGGATCTGCGGATGGCTCTGGACTTGTTATACATACGAAGACGTGAAGAGAACGGGTGAAAAAATCTTTGCAAATGATGGATAGCGAAAATAGGTTTCCTGAATACTATGTGGAAATTGAATGGCCCGGTACTGTTTATAATAATGCATCAAATATACGAAATAGAATGATCCGATACTGGTTATAGCAATGGTTCACCCTTGACGTACCGTGTAAGGTATTTCTTCCTGTAAATGACCTCAAACCAAATATTATATACTCAAGAAGGAGAGAGGAGCTGTTGTAAACTATTCATCATAATAATGCATCAATGAATGATAACTGATCAGCACCGGTATTTACTATATACAAATTAATATGGATATTATCAACCCCGTTATGGAGAAAATATTAGGAATATTCCCGACATACCTGTTAATTACGACTCTTCAGTGTCTGGGTAAAAGGAAGGAATGTCAAAAGAAAAAAAGAAAAGAAAATAATGTTATTGACTGCATTTGTCTTATACATTCATCGAGTCCTTGTTCACCCGAAGTACCGAGACAGGTCCCATATTTCGTGACCAGGTTGTGTTCAACGCGCGCGTTTTTTTCACTTTCTTTCTGTAAAATTTTGTGCCACAACGAAATTGTTTGTAATCCGATTTTCCACAATATCAGTTGTATCAGAGCCGTGAAGACGCCGGCTTGCAAGGTGCTGAACACGTGCCTGTCACATTTGTTGTTGTCGGTATGCTACTATTAATTTACTTGGAAATTTGAATATCTCGAAGGTAACAAATCACTTAGTCTGAGATTTATCTAACCCTTCAGTCCAGCACTTGATGATTTCTAACATATTGGCGGGGGAAAGAGTAGCCAAGTTGACATGGCTTCTTTCGATCCTACACTACGCCATGATACCTCTCAATGAACTTACATGTACACTCCGGGATCACACGGCTTCATGGGTCGTTCGGCTCCATCCGTCAATCAAACAGCCCCTCCTAACTCTCTGTCCATTAGTTTTATCGAGTTCGGCAAAGATTGTGATTGCCGTGAATAGTTTATCCGTCTGTAATCAGTCTCCAAACATTCACGATCCGTTGAATTTCTCCGCCATTATATTCGTACGTGTCACGTGATCAGCAACGTATCTTGCTGATCACTTGACCCGTACGAAGATAATGGCGAAAATTCAACCGGCTGCTGATGTTTGAAGACTGATTGCAGACGGATCAGCTCGTCAGAGCAATCAAACTACATGTATTTGCCCAACTCGATAAAAGCAATCGGCAGAGAGTGGGAAAGGGGTCGTTATATTGCCGGATAGAGCCGAACGACCCGTGATCCCGGAGTGTAAATGTAAGTTCATTGAGAGGCCTCATGGATTAGTGTGTGAACGAACTAAGCCATGTCAACTTGGCTAGGGACAGAGGAAACCTCGAAAAGGGCATGCCAGTTGAACGACTACCGTCTTGACTTCGGGTAAAATGGCTCGGCAGATCGGTGTTCAGGCCCGTAGGGACTAATGGTCCTGTCTTGTAGTCAGAAAAAATTGAGCACCAGCTCTGTGTCTTGCTAACACAGTTCTTACACGACAAGAAAGAGTCTGAAACTTCCTTCTTTAGAGTGTCCAGGTTTCTGTGTTTTTAATGTTCGCGTATAGTTGCAGGTCTGATATGTTTAAGTTACATTTCCATTTATCTAATTTTATGCGTGTTTTCGTTCATTTCCCAGTGGCACTACTTTCGTGCTAAAAATATGTCGTCTGCTAAACCACAGATTTTGAGATGCGCATGTTGAGTGATTTTGTGGGACTAACTCATTCTCATTAGAAAGCGTGTTTGGGCAGTAATTCAGTATTAAATAATACAAGTATGAGTGTAATTCATTGTAGAAAACAATGGGATATTTCACTTTGCCTGTATTCATTTACATTTTCATGAAATAAGTGTGTTGAGTTACAGTTTGGAAGAGGCGAACGTATTATGTGATGGCGGTTTCCGCCCGTCTGTTCGTGTGTCCGTCTGTCCGTCCCCCGTGTCCGGTCTATATCTGGAACACTTTCCTATTTACAGTTTCAATTTTTGGTGAGTGGATACCCTACGGGGAGACGATGTGTCGCGTACAAAAATGAAGGTCGAGGTCAGAGGTCAAAGGTCACTGGGCTGAAAAACAGGAAATCACTGAAGTGTTCATGTCCGGTCTATATCTCTGAATGTTTTCAATCTACAGTTGCAATTTGTTGTGAGTGGATACATCAGGTGGAGACGATGTGTCACGTACCGAAATTCAGGTCGAGGTCAGAGGACAAAGGTCACTGTTGCCTAAAATCAGGAAATCATTGATCATTGATAGTTTTCTATCTACAGTTCTAATTTTTGGTGAGTGGATGCCCTAGGGGAAAACGATGTGTTGCATACCAAATGTAGGTCAAGGTCAAAGGTCAGTGGTACCGAAAAATCAGGAAATCATTAAAAATTTCAAATTTTTGTGAGTGTATTCAATAGGGGGAAATGAAGTGTTGCATACCAAACATTGGGTCAAGGTCGAAGGTCAAAGGTCACTGTCCCCAAAATTAGGAAATTATTAAAAATAACTTTTTTTTGTGTTAGTAGATACATCATGGGGGCACGATGTGTCACCTACCAAAATGTAGGTCAAGGTCAAAGGTCAAGGTCACTGTGACCCCAAAATCATGAAATTGTTAAAAATCATGATTATTTGTATCCATTGATATATTAAGGGGAGACGATTTTGTCATGTACCAAAATTTAGGTCAAGGTCACTGTGACCCCAGAATCATGAAATTTTTAAAAATTACTTTTTTATGTCAGTAGATATATTAGGGGGACATGTGTCACGTACCAAAATGTAGGTCAAGGCCGAAGGTCAAGGTCACTGTGACCCCCAAATTTTGTTGTGTCCATTGATACACTGAGGGAAGACGATGTGTCATGTACCATTATTCAGGTCAAGGTCAAGGTCACTGTGGCCCCAAAATCAGAAAATCATTAAAAATAACTTCGTTTTTTTGTGGCAGTAGATACATTAAGGGACACGATGTGTTAAATACCAAAATGTGCGTCAAAGGTCAAGGTCATTGTGACTCCAAAATCAAGAAATGATTAAAAGAAACATTTTCATATGCCTGTCGAAGAGGTCATGTAATGCGATATTGCTTTCTGTCCAGTCAGTCATTAACATTTGTTGTCCATGCGATATATATCTCTGGTTTCAAGGTATGGATTGGTACCAAACTTTGGGTATATCTTACACGTGATGAGGTTTCCAACACCTTATTTTAGGATTACTCCTCAAGTTTGAATAAGGTATTTCTTATCCATGAATAATGCGCACCAAAGTCTAGTAAGCAGGTAAACTTTGATCCACGTCTTTTCTCGGTAAGCTCAGTTCAATATTTCTCGTATTTCCTTCGTGCTGACAGCACTGGTCGGACAGTGCGCAGACGCTAAGTGCAGGAATGGACGAGTCTACTTTCCATATATAGGTAGATCAAGGATAATTCACACCTGGCTATCGAAAGCGGTCTAGCGAGTACATTTCATACATACACCCGGGGTTGTCACCACAAGATCCTTCCCCGTTTTGTTAGAAGCGAGCTATATCGCCATTTTAAGACAAACCCCAGCCCTAATGACGGGAATCGTTCGATCGACATTCATCGACTACACTCCAAGCATAATATGCCTTCGGACTTCTCACAGAATCCCAGCAAAAATCGGTTACGATGAAGATACGGACGGCCAATTCACAAGTTACTTCATATCACCTTGGATATCGCTCACATTCCCAGGGAAGAACCTGCTGTACGAGCGAGATCCAAGTGTATTTTGTCATCCATTACGCCAGGCTCTAAAGTATTGTCCACGGTGTTCCGATTTGTTCCATTAAAATAAAGTTCCCATACAAATGTCCATAATAATCTTTACTCTTTCCTTAACACTCACTCTGAAAGAAATGAATATGTTCGGCAATCTCCTTCATATTCACTTCGGGTGGGTAACAGGTCAGGAAACCGCCCCCAAAATAGAGAGAATGTCCGATATGTTAGACAAGATTTCCGGGCATGCGCATCGTACATACACAAACGAAAGTGCGGCCCTCAGGTCACGAAACCCCTTGGCAACACTTAATATTGGAGTACATCTAGTTGTCCCAAGGCCTATCGGGAAGTAGGACGCAGGCAAACCATATATAATAGAATAAAACATTTCAACACATAAATTTGACATTAACAAGACTAACCTAAAATTCGTGCTCTTTTTAAAAAAAGATCTCCATTCCCGAGATTTAACTGGACTAACCTACAATTAAATCGTTTTTAAGATACCGAATCTCCCCATTCCTCTTCCCTACCACAACGGAGGGGGCTGGAGCATGGGAGTTCCAGGGTACAGGTATGCGTTTTGGCCCGTAGAGCGCCTCACTTCATGTACAAACACATACATGCGAATTCAAGTATCTGAACATATGGAAATGATAAAAAAATCAACGGAGGAATTCTTTTTGACCTAGATTATGAATTCAAGCCATTAATTCCAAAATACAGATTCCATTTCAGATATTTCGTTTCGTTTATCTGGATGTTTTCGAAACAATTTACAAAGACATCTGAAATTGTTTGCATAGTGTATACTCCACACTTGAATCGGGTCAGATCTTGGTTCAGGTCCATTTGATTTGATGTTGTAAGGAACGGCAGCAAGTCAGAAGCACCGAGAGAATCCGAAGTGACACGAGGATGTCGGAATTCCCTCCTCTCAGTCATGACGTCTGCCAATGCCCCGACGTTAGAATGGACTAAAACCACGTAATCCAGTTCAAGGTCAAATTGAAAGAGCGTAATACACTCAACACAGGCCACTGATTGGCTAGAACCAGTACGTAACATGGGGCGTTTTGTATACCACTCAATCTGAATGGGAGTAAAACCAAATATGGTCAGGCACAGAAAGTTACGTTGACGACGGGCCGAGTCCCCAGGGACAGAGCCAAACGTCAAAACACAAACGTCAAAGTTCACCTAATGGAGCCCCTGAAATTTCAGTAAAGTAGCATTATCTTCGTTCGAATAGTTGCAAGTTCTCCCGTGTCGATCAACCATATCGACCAGGATCCATTCTGTCACTTGCTTTGTCAATCTAAAACAGAATTTTAGAAAACGAGAAAGCAAGTACACGCTCATGGAGCCAGGAATGATAAACATCGCATACCATAAAATTAGTAACATAAGATATAGGAGGTTACACGCCACAAACCACAGGAGAATTCCAGCTACAAACCACAGGACATTCCACGCCACGACTGACGTTACGTCACATGCGTCCCTAACTTCAGGGTGTAGGCAACGTTTCAGTGGAGCGGAAAGAGCGTTTGGCACTGGAGTTAAGGGAACCGTGACTAAAGTTCCACCATAACCGTCACTAGTCACATGGTAGGTGAATGGAAAAGGATTTCGGTCACGCGATTCCAAAAATTGCTGCTCAGAATTCCCAGCATCTCTCAGGTTCACATTGTCTGTTGTCACGTTTTCCGTTGATTCGGAGGTCAAACATTCTGGTGATTGTTGAACAACTTCAATATAGGAAGATGTGCTATTTACACACCTTTCCAAGCGTTGCACAGCTGACAGGCTCGGGATCAGTTTATCCCGAGTACGCAGATGTAAGTCACGGTCAGACTTCAAATTCTGTTCGGCGGAATTGACCTCTGATTTAGCCCAATATCGCGTCTCCGAGAAGTATCGAGTGGCATATGCCGATCGTTCACGATTGTTAAGTTCGCTCTTGTGTGAATGGTCGGTTTCTGAACCAGACGTGTCAGTACTACGTCGTATCAGCAAGTCTGCTATCGTACCGTCAGATTGCGCAAGTCTAGTATCCCTGTCGAAATACAACTTTGTTGTGTGTGAAACTCTAGTTTCATTAACGTCAGCTGACGTGGAATTGTCATTCCGAACACAAGCTGAGGTTTCTCGTTCGATAACGTTTAAAGTTTCATTCTCGAGCAATCTACTACTCGAGGGAGAAATGCGGTCAGTGTGATCATGCAAGCCAATCTTGAGAGTCGAGTGATCATATACGGATTCCGGAGAAGCCGAGTGACCTTTCATACTCTGATTTATAATTCTGCTCTCAAAGGGTGACCTCACGCCCGACAAGTCAGGAGTGACGTTCACTCCAGAACCCGGCGCGGCAGGAACCGTTAAGGGTCGAGTTTCATCACGTTTCGTGGAGAAACTGCGTGAATCCGCCATCGAATTCTGAAGATCGCGCATTTTCTCAACCATCATAGTCATTTTTTGTTGGATACACTGTATCGTAAGATAACGATCATCAGAACTGCGATCATTGTCGACTGAATTGGCCGGGAATTTATTAAAGGGTGTGGAAAACGTCCTCAATTCCCGATCACATTGTCCATGTGAAACAAAACCGTGTGCGTCATGCACAGTGTACGACTGCATGTCGTAGTTACGCGTGATTTCTTGAGGATTGTCTATGAACTTTGCTCGCGTATCCGATGTAACCCGGAGGTAACCAGGCTCTTGTTCTAGTTTTCTCTCAGGAACATCACGAGAATAGTCCAGATGTCTACGTGATCCAATATTTCGATCACGTAGACCATCACGTATTTGATCAAGCGAATAATCACACGATTCAACATTATCGCGTGTAAAGTCACACGACCGTTTGGTCAAATTATCACGCAATCGTTGTGAATATTCGCGACGCCCGTCACGCGAATAACTAATATGCCGCTGTCGTGGGGATTCGTGACGCCGGTCAAGCAAACCGTCACAGCGCCCAATATCATGCAAGTAATGGCTCTGTCTTTTTGGATGAAATTCTTCACTTTCATCACGCCATCCGTCACGTTTGTCACATGACTCATCACGACACAAGTCACGGTCTAGCTCGCTACGCAATTCATCATGTTCGTCATGTGACCCATAAAGATGGCAGTCGCGGTCATGGTCTGGTACGTCCCGCGACAGGTTACGTGATACGTCCCGATACCAGTCACCCTCGCGATCACTATTTGATACATAACCGTACACAGACGTATGGGAGGGTGTATCACGATCACGCCTATATGACGAATGTCATGTGCAGTATCACAGTGACGATATGGCTTGCTTTGTGACAAACCGCGTTCACGGTTATCGCTAAGCCGATCACTTGATGTATGGTGAAATTGCCGTCGATATCGCGCGGAGCCCTGCTCATGGCGATTGATACTTTCTCGCGAAGAATTACGATTTCAAGTGAAACCGTCACACTTCCTGTCCCGATCAACGGAAGCATCGCGATTTTGATGGCGATTATGTTCGCGAGAGCTGTCGCGATGTCGCAAATGTTGGCATGAGTTGTCGCGAAATCGCAAATGTTCGCGCGAGTTGTCGCGATGTCGTAAATGTTCGCGATTTGTTCCAGAGGAATGATCACGCGAACTATTGAGATATCTGGTGGATTCACCATCGCGCCAGAAAGAGCGGTCAGGTGAACCACCACAACATTGTGTATGTTCGCGAGATTGTCTACGGGAATCTACGCTCGAAATGTCACATAATTGATCATGTTCTTCACCTCGTGTTCTAGAATAATCACGTGGAACATCAAGATGTCGCGTCACGCCATGCCCGGAACCAAGATCGTTCTGGTTTTCGTACTCAAAATAGGGATTCAGCCATCCCGTCTTCCCTCCCCAATTACTTTTGTTTAGTTTGGGGCAAAAGGAAGGTACATCCTGTACTCTTGGAACATTATCTCCCCCATAGAACTCTCTTAAAGGAAAAGCGTATGGTATATGCGTGGATGAGCCAATACCCCTTAGACACCCTGACGAATTTGTGGGATGCTTGACCGGAAGGGTGTCTACCAAATTATTACTATTACACCAATGTGGAGTTTGACTAGTTTGAATAGCTTGTGCACCAGTTTGATATGAATTTCCGGATATATCAGTTTGATATGAATGTCCTGATATACCCCTCCCCTCCCTCATAGTTTTGCGACGCTTAATAATAAAGGATATGCACAATCACTATATATAAGCAAACATACTTTTTGAGGTCACCAGTCAAACAAATTCAAAGAAATCCCCAACAAGGCAAGTCATATAATGTGTTAAACCGGCAGCTTTTGTCAAATCTCAACATAAACACACATACACTTGGCAAAAATCTAAATGATCCTCCTCGTTTTGATTTTTTGACAAGTTTAAAGATAATATTTACCCTAAAAATTTCACAAATGGTAGAAATCTTGAAGAAATTGGCCTCAGTATGCCAAACACTGGCACAACATTAACAAGAAATAATATCCTGTCAGATGTTAAATCATCATAGGCCACGACTGAGCCTACCAGAAAAGAGAAATGTAAATAATCCGAAAGGTGTCTGAACGTTGTATCTTTACCTTTATGAAGTTTAACTAATCGTATCTTATTTTAATGATCATGGCTTAAATGCTTTAAACATGTGAATCTTACCCCAATGACTAATGTGGTATTTCAGAAAAGGTCCATGACCAAAAATGTGCGACTTGACTATTGCTGAACATGCTTGACCGCATATTACTGATCAATCTCTATCTTCTTTCATTTCCAGAATATCTCTGATTACATCTCGATGGCGATTCTTGAACTGAAATAGATGCTGAAACATATTAAACTATTCGATCATATATAACATGGTTTGTCCACAATTATCAGAAACATCAATTCATAAGACGATGGAAACAAAGCCAGAGTGGAGGGTCCATATATTATCCACTGTGAAACACGAAACATCAACTGTGAGTCTGGACAATACAACACTGGCCACTGTAAAACACCAATCTTCGACGGAGAGTCCGGACAAGACAATATTTTCCACTGTCAAACACGAATCACCGCCTGTGAGTTCAGGCAAGCCAACATTGACCACTGTAAATCAAAGCTCTGCGAAGCTGGAGAAGGCGCCAGGACCACATGGCGCCAGCGGGGGGTAACCGCTTACATCCTGTACTCTTGGAACATTATCTCCCCCATAGAACTCTCTTAAAGGAAAAGCGTATGGTATATGCGTGGATGAGCCAATACCCCTTAGACACCCTGACGAATTTGTGGGATGCTTGACCGGAAGGGTGTCTACCAAATTATTACTATTACACCAATGTGGAGTTTGACTAGTTTGAATAGCTTGTGCACCAGTTTGATATGAATTTCCGGATATATCAGTTTGATATGAATGTCCTGATATACCCCTCCCCTCCCTCATAGTTTTGCGACGCTTAATAATAAAGGATATGCACAATCACTATATATAAGCAAACATACTTTTTGAGGTCACCAGTCAAACAAATTCAAAGAAATCCCCAACAAGGCAAGTCATATAATGTGTTAAACCGGCAGCTTTTGTCAAATCTCAACATAAACACACATACACTTGGCAAAAATCTAAATGATCCTCCTCGTTTTGATTTTTTGACAAGTTTAAAGATAATATTTACCCTAAAAATTTCACAAATGGTAGAAATCTTGAAGAAATTGGCCTCAGTATGCCAAACACTGGCACAACATTAACAAGAAATAATATCCTGTCAGATGTTAAATCATCATAGGCCACGACTGAGCCTACCAGAAAAGAGAAATGTAAATAATCCGAAAGGTGTCTGAACGTTGTATCTTTACCTTTATGAAGTAGGCGTACTACATGGAGAGTGAACCGATTACTATGTCAGGAATACTGAAACAGAAATCTGAATTTCAAATTTCACGAAGTCAGGATAGCAAAAGTGTAAATTCAAATTTCAGATGGTTAGAACCAAAATAGAAGGCATGTGTGTAACACGCTGAACAGGAATTCAGAATGCAAAAAAAAAAAAAAAAATGCTATGAACTTCTCACTGTGCGCTAGAATAACCAACCGTTAATATTAAAGGGTTAATTAGTCGAAACGCAGAAGAAGGGGTAATTCATCTCCGTTGATTCGATAAAGTATTTAGCGGGAAAAATACAAAAAAAAGACAATAAATGATGAAACCGCCGGAATTTTTTTCAAATCTTCTTACTTGCTCTGAAATGAGTTCAAATAAAAAAAATCGGAACCAAAACTAATTACACACAAAGAAATGAATTAGTCCAAACAAAAATTTCAGAAAATAAGTCACTAGCAAATAAAGGAAGAATTATTTACAACAAAAAATTAAACTATACAAACTGCTAGAAAATTTGGAACACGAAAGGACGTACACCCACCGGGACACGAATGGGCCAGCCCGACATACACCAAATTCAAAAGCCAAATTGAATTGTTCACGAGAAATGCTACCAAAAATCGAACAAGAAATTTGGAGCTTTTCCGCCAAAATATTGTCTTGTCCGGACTCTCCGTCGAAGATTGGTGTTTTACAGCGGCCAATGTTGTATGATCCAGACTCACAGTTGATGTTTCGTGTTTCACAATGGATAATATATGGACCCTCCGCTCTGGCTTTGTTTCCATCATCTTATGAATTGATGTTTCTGATAATTCGAACAAATCCATGTTATATATGATCGAATAGTTTAATATGTTTCAGTGTCTATTTCAACTCAAGAATCACATCGAGATAATCAGAGATATCCTGAAATAAAAGAAGACAGAGATTGATCAGTATTCCGTGGTCACATGTTCAGTAATAGGTCAAGTCGCACATTTTTTCTAGTCCAGAAAAAGTTTCTCGATCCAAATCATATTTGCAGACAATAATAGTACTTTCCTACCCTAACGAAAATGAGAAAAATAGCAATGAAGACGCGTTTGAAGGGTTGGGACCCTCGTGGACCCAAACAAGGCCGAAATGTACAACTATACGTGAAGCTGAAAAGTTACGTAGTAAACAGTGGTAACCGCTTTGGAGGGACGGTTCTCACAAAAACAATGAATTCGCACGTCTAGGAGGCGTTACACTATGCGTGTAAAATCTACTTGGGCCGAAAGCAAATATAACTTTCCCTAACTTTTTGCTAAGACAAAATAAAATAAAATCAAAATGTGGTTTTAAAAGTCAAAATTTACCTGCCAAAACGTAGGTTCGTTTCGCTCAGTTCTGACACCAAATGATGAGGTTTCCAACACCTTATTTTAGGAATACTCCTCAAGTTTGAATAAGGTATTTCTTATCCATGAATAATGCGCACCAAAGTCTAGTAAGCAGGTAAACTTTGATCCACGTCTTTTCTCGGTAAGCTCAGTTCAATATCTCTCGTATTTCCTTCGTGCTGACAGCACTGGTCGGACAGTGCGCAGACGCTAAGTGCAGGAATGGACGAGTCTACTTTCCATATATAGGTAGATCAAGGATAATTCACACCTGGCTATCGAAAGCGGTCTAGCGAGTACATTTCATACATACACCCGGGGTTGTCACTACAACACACGCATGGCAAAGAGGAGCCATATTCATTTTGAGATCAATTTGTCAAAGGTCAAGGTCACAGTCCCCCAAAACTGAATCAAGTTTAGCTAACTATATGCGTTAGGTTGGAATATTCAGAGTTGTCTCCCCTACATGTATATGGCATTTGTCCTGTGGAGTTGTCTCCTATATTTGATACATGTAAGAAACAGCTACATTCAGTTAAACTGTTGTGAAATAAAAACCGTACATTTACTAATTTCACGAGGAGAGGGGTCCTTTATGAACTTATACCTGTTTGTTAACTCAAGAACAAATGTTTACTTCATCACTTTCTTCACATTTTTCTTCCTTCATGAACAATTTCCTCACCTGAAAGGAATTCATTTAAAGGGAAGCTACTATTTTCTTGTGTTTGACTATTGTCGATTTCAGTGTCGGATATGTGAGCCCTCGGATCTTGTTTCAAGGTCACCCAGTTACCAAGAGTTAAGACCATTTTAGTTTATCATTCAATATAAGATGTGAAATATGTTACATTCTCAGAAGCACAGAATCGTAGACCTTTCTCTGGATTGCTAGCTACCAATTGAGATCAAGGCCATATAACAACCGTGAAATTCGGACCAGTGTAATTCCACATATATGGGCGTATATTGAAGCCCCTTGGGCTCTTGTTGTTATTGTGTCACCAAACCAGCTGGGACATTGAAGTCAACCCAGGTCCAATTCGGAATCCGTGCAAAGTGTAAGCGGAGCTACGGGAAATGTGTTGCAGCAAATCACAGAGCTTAATATCCCCGCGTGACAAGTGAATTTTTTTACAAATATTGGTAACATGCAGTGAAGACATTATTTTATCATTTCATCAGGATGGTTTCATAATAAATGTCTGTCCCAGCGGGTTTTTTTAAAATATATATATGTGTACAATTATTAATGCACTAGAGATCCTTGTTGATAGGAATGTGTGAGACTACAAGTCTCTTCGCCATGAGATGAAACAAAGAGGTAGTGGAATTGTGCCAACAGCCTATTTTACATTTAAATAGCCCCGTTTCAGTGCCTAAGGCTCTAGTTATATTATTTTTACTAGGATGAGATTGCGCAATCCCGTGGTCGAGCAAAATCGGCTCTTACTGCCTTCAGCCAGACAATCTGTCATAAAGTATCAGTTGTGTGACTGTAGAGTTATAGGAAGCTCGAACTACAACTCCCAGCGATCTGAAATTCGGTTGTATATCATTCGGTTTGTTTTGGTGCGACAATATGCGAACTAATCGTATCTTATTTTAATGATCATGGCTTAAATGCTTTAAACATGTGAATCTTACCCCAATGACTAATGTGGTATTTCAGAAAAGGTCCATGACCAAAAAATGTGCGACTTGACCTATTACTGAACATGTGACCACGTAATACTGATCAATCTCTATCTTCTTTCATTTCAGAATATCTCTGATTATCTCGATGTGATTCTTGAACTGAAATAGATACTGAAACATATTAAACTATTCGATCATATATAACATGGATTTGTCTGAATTATCAGAAACATCAATTCATAAGATGATGGAAACAAAGCCCGAGCGGAGGGTCCATATATTATCCATTGTGAAACACGAAACATCAAATGTGAGTCTGGACCATACAACATTGGCCGCTGTAAAACACCAATCTTCGACGGAGAGTCCGGACAAGACAATATTTTCCACTGTAAAACACGAATCATTGCCGGTGAGTTCAGGCTATGCAACATTGACCGCTGTAAATCAAAGCTCTGTAAATCTGGAGATGGCGCCAGGTCCACATGGCGCCAGGAGATGGCGCTACATCCTGTACTCTTGGAACATTATCTCCCCCATCGAACTCTCTTAAAGGAAAAGCGTCTGGTATATGCGTGGATGAGCCAATACCCCTTAGACACCCTGACGAATTTGTGGGATGCTTGACCGGAAGGGTGTCTACCAAATTATTACTATTACACCAATGTGGAGTTTGACTAGTTTGAATAGCTTGTGCACCAGTTTGATATGAATTTCCGGATATATCAGTTTGATATGAATGTCCTGATATACCCCTCCCCTCCCTCATAGTTTTGCGACGCTTAATAATAAAGGATATGCACAATCACTATATATAAGCAAACATACTTTTTGAGGTCACCAGTCAAACAAATTCAAAGAAATCCCCAACAAGGCAAGTCATATAATGTGTTAAACCGGCAGCTTTTGTCAAATCTCAACATAAACACACATACACTTGGCAAAAATCTAAATGATCCTCCTCGTTTTGATTTTTTGACAAGTTTAAAGATAATATTTACCCTAAAAATTTCACAAATGGTAGAAATCTTGAAGAAATTGGCCTCAGTATGCCAAACACTGGCACAACATTAACAAGAAATAATATCCTGTCAGATGTTAAATCATCATAGGCCACGACTGAGCCTACCAGAAAAGAGAAATGTAAATAATCCGAAAGGTGTCTGAACGTTGTATCTTTACCTTTATGAAGTAGGCGTACTACATGGAGAGTGAACCGATTACTATGTCAGGAATACTGAAACAGAAATCTGAATTTCAAATTTCACGAAGTCAGGATAGCAAAAGTGTAAATTCAAATTTCAGATGGTTAGAACCAAAATAGAAGGCATGTGTGTAACACGCTGAACAGGAATTCAGAATGCAAAAAAAAAAAAAAAAATGCTATGAACTTCTCACTGTGCGCTAGAATAACCAACCGTTAATATTAAAGGGTTAATTAGTCGAAACGCAGAAGAAGGGGTAATTCATCTCCGTTGATTCGATAAAGTATTTAGCGGGAAAAATACAAAAAAAAGACAATAAATGATGAAACCGCCGGAATTTTTTTCAAATCTTCTTACTTGCTCTGAAATGAGTTCAAATAAAAAAAATCGGAACCAAAACTAATTACACACAAAGAAATGAATTAGTCCAAACAAAAATTTCAGAAAATAAGTCACTAGCAAATAAAGGAAGAATTATTTACAACAAAAAATTAAACTATACAAACTGCTAGAAAATTTGGAACACGAAAGGACGTACACCCACCGGGACACGAATGGGCCAGCCCGACATACACCAAATTCAAAAGCCAAATTGAATTGTTCACGAGAAATGCTACCAAAAATCGAACAAGAAATTTGGAGCTTTTCCGCCAAAATATTGTCTTGTCCGGACTCTCCGTCGAAGATTGGTGTTTTACAGCGGCCAATGTTGTATGATCCAGACTCACAGTTGATGTTTCGTGTTTCACAATGGATAATATATGGACCCTCCGCTCTGGCTTTGTTTCCATCATCTTATGAATTGATGTTTCTGATAATTCGAACAAATCCATGTTATATATGATCGAATAGTTTAATATGTTTCAGTGTCTATTTCAACTCAAGAATCACATCGAGATAATCAGAGATATCCTGAAATAAAAGAAGACAGAGATTGATCAGTATTCCGTGGTCACATGTTCAGTAATAGGTCAAGTCGCACATTTTTTCTAGTCCAGAAAAAGTTTCTCGATCCAAATCATATTTGCAGACAATAATAGTACTTTCCTACCCTAACGAAAATGAGAAAAATAGCAATGAAGACGCGTTTGAAGGGTTGGGACCCTCGTGGACCCAAACAAGGCCGAAATGTACAACTATACGTGAAGCTGAAAAGTTACGTAGTAAACAGTGGTAACCGCTTTGGAGGGACGGTTCTCACAAAAACAATGAATTCGCACGTCTAGGAGGCGTTACACTATGCGTGTAAAATCTACTTGGGCCGAAAGCAAATATAACTTTCCCTAACTTTTTGCTAAGACAAAATAAAATAAAATCAAAATGTGGTTTTAAAAGTCAAAATTTACCTGCCAAAACGTAGGTTCGTTTCGCTCAGTTCTGACACCAAATGATGAGGTTTCCAACACCTTATTTTAGGAATACTCCTCAAGTTTGAATAAGGTATTTCTTATCCATGAATAATGCGCACCAAAGTCTAGTAAGCAGGTAAACTTTGATCCACGTCTTTTCTCGGTAAGCTCAGTTCAATATCTCTCGTATTTCCTTCGTGCTGACAGCACTGGTCGGACAGTGCGCAGACGCTAAGTGCAGGAATGGACGAGTCTACTTTCCATATATAGGTAGATCAAGGATAATTCACACCTGGCTATCGAAAGCGGTCTAGCGAGTACATTTCATACATACACCCGGGGTTGTCACTACAACACACGCATGGCAAAGAGGAGCCATATTCATTTTGAGATCAATTTGTCAAAGGTCAAGGTCACAGTCCCCCAAAACTGAATCAAGTTTAGCTAACTATATGCGTTAGGTTGGAATATTCAGAGTTGTCTCCCCTACATGTATATGGCATTTGTCCTGTGGAGTTGTCTCCTATATTTGATACATGTAAGAAACAGCTACATTCAGTTAAACTGTTGTGAAATAAAAACCGTACATTTACTAATTTCACGAGGAGAGGGGTCCTTTATGAACTTATACCTGTTTGTTAACTCAAGAACAAATGTTTACTTCATCACTTTCTTCACATTTTTCTTCCTTCATGAACAATTTCCTCACCTGAAAGGAATTCATTTAAAGGGAAGCTACTATTTTCTTGTGTTTGACTATTGTCGATTTCAGTGTCGGATATGTGAGCCCTCGGATCTTGTTTCAAGGTCACCCAGTTACCAAGAGTTAAGACCATTTTAGTTTATCATTCAATATAAGATGTGAAATATGTTACATTCTCAGAAGCACAGAATCGTAGACCTTTCTCTGGATTGCTAGCTACCAATTGAGATCAAGGCCATATAACAACCGTGAAATTCGGACCAGTGTAATTCCACATATATGGGCGTATATTGAAGCCCCTTGGGCTCTTGTTGTTATTGTGTCACCAAACCAGCTGGGACATTGAAGTCAACCCAGGTCCAATTCGGAATCCGTGCAAAGTGTAAGCGGAGCTACGGGAAATGTGTTGCAGCAAATCACAGAGCTTAATATCCCCGCGTGACAAGTGAATTTTTTTACAAATATTGGTAACATGCAGTGAAGACATTATTTTATCATTTCATCAGGATGGTTTCATAATAAATGTCTGTCCCAGCGGGTTTTTTTAAAATATATATATGTGTACAATTATTAATGCACTAGAGATCCTTGTTGATAGGAATGTGTGAGACTACAAGTCTCTTCGCCATGAGATGAAACAAAGAGGTAGTGGAATTGTGCCAACAGCCTATTTTACATTTAAATAGCCCCGTTTCAGTGCCTAAGGCTCTAGTTATATTATTTTTACTAGGATGAGATTGCGCAATCCCGTGGTCGAGCAAAATCGGCTCTTACTGCCTTCAGCCAGACAATCTGTCATAAAGTATCAGTTGTGCGACTGTAGAGTTATAGGAAGCTCGAACTACAACTCCCAGCGATCTGAAATTCGGTTGTATATCATTCGGTTTGTTTTGGTGCGACAATATGCGAACTAATCGTATCTTATTTTAATGATCATGGCTTAAATGCTTTAAACATGTGAATCTTACCCCAATGACTAATGTGGTATTTCAGAAAAGGTCCATGACCAAAAAATGTGCGACTTGACCTATTACTGAACATGTGACCACGTAATACTGATCAATCTCTATCTTCTTTCATTTCAGAATATCTCTGATTATCTCGATGTGATTCTTGAACTGAAATAGACACTGAAACATATTAAACTATTCGATCATATATAACATGGATTTGTCTGAATTATCAGAAACATCAATTCATAAGATGATGGAAACAAAGCCAGAGCGGAGGGTCCACATATTATCCATTGTGAAACACGAAACATCAACTGTGAGTCTGGACCATACAACATTGGCCGCTGTAAAACACCAATCTTCGACGGAGAGTCCGGACAAGACAATATTTTCCACTGTAAAACACGAATCATTGCCGGTGAGTTCAGGCTATGCAACATTGACCGCTGTAAATCAAAGCTCTGTGAATCTGGAGAGGTCCACAACTACATGAGCTAGAATATACAACGCCTGATTCTGTATTGACTCGAAGCATGCTGTCAGAGGTTAAGCAAGAACCTGTTGAATATGGGGACACTTGCTATACCTGTTGTCACTCAGAACGAACTACCAATCATTCAGTTGGACGACTCTGTTCCTTGCGCAGCAATGCAATTAGAGGAAATATTAACCCAGGACATCGGCATATCGAAGACGGTGAGTATACGGCAGTCCATATATATCAAGTCAATCACTCCATCCTATAGGAGATTATACGGTGCAGCTATACATGGTTGCATGACAGAGGAAGGCGCAATGACTATCGAATATGTTTTGTGATAACATTTAATGAATTACTGTGTTCAGTTTCAATTCATTTCTGAATATGATAGAACTATATTGCTTGGCAAATCAACTTACTCAATATCGATTTCTTACTAATTGGTTACCAGATGTTTTCTGATATAAATGTAAATAATAACAGACGGTACAATGCTGTTTCTTTATTACATTTAGGCCCCATAAAAAAATGCCTTGTTACCCATCACCGCCCGCCCCAATTTTTCCGCCCGCCCCGATTTTTTTTTTATTTTTCTCATTTGCATTGTTGGTGTTTCTTTTGGTATGAAAATGAGGCTGAATTGACTCTGGTATGCACCAGCGACTGTTGTACTTTTTGATCTGTAATTGGACCTCGTTGAAGGTCTCTCAATGACAAGTATCTTTGCTGTAATCAAGACGAAATGTTCGTGATATTGTCGCACTGTTTGCAATTTTATGGGTGTAATCTCATTTTCGTTCTGTTTGTGTATAATTGTCTAGTCCGAGTAGTATAGTAGTAATACAAGAACACAACATCTGCAGCATTGTCACGGTATGAATGTATAGTTGATATTTATTTTCCGTTGAAGAACTTACGTTGGTCTATTCTTCAGTGATATATTTTCACGCCTAGTGGACTTTGTGGTATGACTGCCCAATGTCATATTCATGATCTTCAATTCATGATCGTCATGCTCTCCATTTCGCGGAATAGCTCAGCTTATTGTTTTCTGCTGGAATAAAACACTCAAAGTGTTGTCTTTCAAATTACAATGATTCAGATCTTATCCATACCATCTCTCGCGTTCTGTCTACCTGCATAGGAATGGAGAGTTTGCGACTACGAAATCAAAATGAGATGACCTCACATATAGCAGTATGCAGGAGGTGAGAATGGAAATACATACGCCATGGGATTTCTGCCAATTATCCAATGTATTTAGTTAATCTCTAGCAAGACCGTGTACAAACCGAAACTTTAAAATGTATTGTATATACCGGTATACCATTTTAGGACCAAATTAGACTATCACTCTCTTAATATCAGTGGATTCTTGAATGCACTGAACCATTCCTATGCCCTTCCGAAAATAAAAACTAAAAAAGGACCGCCCGTCCGACTTTTTGAAAAGTCAGTGATGGGAAACAAGGCATTTTTTTTATTACGGGGCCTTACCGTGAGATTGTAGTATTACTAGCTATCTCAAAATCAGAAGTGGGACATCATGTCACAGGTTTTCAACTAATCAGTCGATATTTATAGGTGATAGATGATACTGTTTTGACCTTGGAATCACCCAAAGACCTTCCGGATATTTATTGGTATACCCAGTCAGACTGTTGTTCTCTTTTGTCTCGTGAACCTTACATGAAAGGTGGATCATAATTCTTTATCGTACTTAACATGTGACTTCAATGATGCTGAGAATAATGTAAAAAATATAATGATTTTATCGCTATATCCATGAATGGGCTTTGTTCTCAGTTGTTAATCATTCAAATTGAGGTTTATTATCTTTCAGGAAGGTCTTAGTTTTACTAAGACACATTACCCGTCAACAAGGCACGATATTAGCAATCACACTTACCCCGTAACTCTGTATCAGCGACAAACAATCCCGATGGGAAATGTGGTGATGGAGGGGGATGGACGCACATCTGACAGAGCGACGCATATGAGAACGAACAATTGGGAAAAGCCATATCTGTGTTCAATGTGTGATTATAGATGTAACAGAAACCGCGACCTTGTTACACACGCGAGAACACACACTGGAGAAAAGCCGTATAAATGCTCCTTGTGTGATTACAGATGTTCAAACAATAGTAGCCTTCTTAGACACACGAGAAGACACACCGGAGAAAAGCCGTATGGATGTTCACTGTGTGATTATCGATGTAACAATAGCACTGATCTTGGCAAACACATGAAAACACACAATCGAGAAAAGCCGTATACATGCTCTAGGTGTGATTATAAATGTTCGAACAATAGTGACTTTGTTAGACATATGAAGACACACACTGGAGAAAAGCCGTATGGATGTTCAGTATGCGATTATAGGTGTACCGAAAACGGTCACCTTGTTATACACATGAGAACACACACTGGAGAAAAGCCGTACAAATGCTCCATGTGTGATTATAGATCTTCAGACAATAGTACCCTTGCTAGACACCGGAGAACACACACTGGAGAAAAGCCGTATAAATGCTCCATGTGTGATTATAGATGTTCCAACAATAGTGATCTTGCTAGACACCGGAGAACACACACTGGAGAAAAGCCGTATGGATGTTCAGTATGCGATTATAGATGTTCCGACATTAGTACCCTTGCTAGACACCGGAGAACACACAATGGAGAAAAGCGGTATAGATGTTCAGTATGCGATTATAGATGTAACAGAAACAGTGACCTTGTTACACACACAAGAACACACACTGGAGAAAAGCCGTACAAATGCTCCATGTGTGATTATAGATCTTCCGACAATAGTACCCTTGCTAGACACCGGAGAACACACACTGGAGAAAAGCCGTATAAATGCTCCATGTGTGATTATAGATGTTCCAACAATAGTGACCTTGCTAGACACCGGAGAACACACACTGGAGAAAAGCCGTATGGATGTTCAGTATGCGATTATAGATATTCCGACATTAGTACCCTTGCTAGACACCGGAGAACACACAATGGAGAAAAGCCGTATAAATGCTCCATGTGTGATTATAGATGTTCCAACAATAGTGACCTTGCTAGACACCGGAGAACACACACTGGAGAAAAGCCGTATGGATGTTCAGTATGCGATTATAGATATTCCGACATTAGTACCCTTGCTAGACACCGGAGAACACACAATGGAGAAAAGCGGTATTGATGCTCGTTTTAGGATTATAGATGTAACAGAAACAGTAACCTTCTGAAACACATGAAAACACATACTGGAGAAAAGCTGTATAGATGCTTAACGTGTGATCATAGAGGTACCAAAGAGCCGGCTTGATGCACATATAATAACACACATTGGAGAAAAGGCTTATTTATGAATGATCCATGGGTGATTATAGCAGAAACTTGATGAAAGATATGAGAGCACACACTGGGGATAACAGGAATGGCGGATTCCACGTAAAACTATACCACTTTCCGTCAAATTGTCCGTCTCAGCGGAAACATGGTGCTTGTAACATTAAAAATGTAAAAAAAAAACTGACTGTGTCTTGTACTGTGTTTGCTAAATCCACAAATGTTGCGTAATGTATGCATATCTGAATATAAACCGTTTTACACTGCACATTTCGTATCTGCAGTATAATAGAGAGACAGAAATGTAAACGTTTCTAATGTCATTTGTTCTAATGTCATATGTCCGTCCAACTGTTTTTACAATATTCACAACAAAACAAATGTCAATTAAATTATTCAATTAAAGATTTACATTGGTACTAGCTTGACCTTATTGCGATATACGTACTATTGCCAGTGTATTAAATACCAATACATCGATACTATGGGTGTTTGAAAAACGTTTCTCATGTCATTCCCGTCCAACTCCCGTGACGGATATGACATTAGAATTTTTTTGAAAAGGCTCAATATTACAGGATGGGCGATAATACACACTGACAATGGTACAGATACATCAATATGCTTGGCCTAATTCCACTGAGCATATACAAGTGCTTCTGTTATAAGAAATTTCTTGTACATATACAAAATAAATTTCGACGGACAAATGACATTAGTAACACTTATCCAGACCCTTTCCTGTTCATACTAGATGAGAAATGAGGATGAATCCTAGCTGCTGAGGGAAAATTCTTCAGAAACCTCTGATACATGCATATACTTGTGAAAACAGCGCTATCAACATCTCTCCATGATGATAATTTCTGCTGTCAATCAGGATACCAACAGGTTGCCTCCTCCAGAAAACCAACATGACCGTTTAGTGCAACAACTAAAAGGTGTGTGTATTTTGGTCCAGCATACCTGATAACCACAACATTCTGATTGAACATGATCAGTTGATTGAAAATTTAACAGGATCGACAAATTAATGACCAAAGACCTACTACTAGCCGTATTGACTCTACAGGGAACATCATGCAATGACTTTACTTTAGCATTTTTAACTGTTCTTACTTCCTTAAATGTTAGATCTCAAAGTTACAGCTTGAAATTTTATCATCCCAAATGTTGCACGCAAGCAGATATTCCCAGTATACTCAATTGTGACGACACATTTTCCTGCCTGCTTCACATGCCTGCTAGTGTATTTCAGATTACAGACTCATTTCATGATCCTAAATACTACATCCATATAGAGATTCTTGTAAGACTGATTCGGGTTCATGTTGGTTTACAGAAAGATGTAATATATACATACAATAAAGACTTGAAGTGCGCAAAGCTTACCTCATGTAATTTGTTATGAGGCAGTCATGCAGATCAAGATCTGAAGTCAGAAAATCTTTTACTGGGTATGACAGCTAAGAGGATTTATTTATCTTTTATTTATCTTCTTGGACTGATGGGTGTCTCTGATATTTGTGATCCCACAAACTATACTGAATCATACTGATCTTCATAAATTAATATCTTATCAAAGCTCTCCTGTGGAGACATATGAGACATATATTGAAAATGCATTTATTATCAATTTCCTCGAATACAAAAAATGCATTTTGAAAACATATAAAAAATACATTGAAAATGTATTGATTACCAATTTCCTTGAATACAAAAAATGCATTTTGAAAATACATCAATAATGTATTCTGAAAATATATAGAAAATATATTGAAAATGCATTTATTATCAATTTCCTCGAATACAAAAAAAAATGCATTCTGAAAATAGATCAATAATTAATTTTGAAAATACATAAAAAAAATATCTTCGAAATACATTTTTATCAATTCCCCAAATATCCCAAAAATTATTTTCTGCTCCAAAAATAATTTTATAATGATTTTTCAAAGCATATTAATTATGTATAAATAAATGCATAAAATACTATTTTTGATAGCAGCCTTGTATCTTTGGTATTGTTGCAAATAAAGGACGAGCATTGAGAGTGTAAACTTTGTGAACATAGGGATGAATGAATAATTTAACTTCAGTGTCAGCCAAAATTTAACCAGATCAGTTTCGTTCTTCGTTTCTGGTTAAATTTGGGCTGACAGTGAAGTGAAATTATTCATTAATAAATATATGCGAGTCAAGTGTTATAGAACGACCAATTATTATTATTATTATTATTATTATATATATATTTTTTTTTAATAATAATTTTTACTGGGATGAGGTTGCTCGACCCCGTGGTCTTGTGGTCTCACTTTGCGTTCTTTGTATGGGAGAGAACTCTGACTCTATAGACGGACAATGTGTAAGAAATTTTCGGTCGTATGGCTGAATGGCCTGAATGCTCGCCCTTTATACAGTGTTAACAACTTTACTTCATTTCATTTGCTTCAACGAACCGAGTGTTCCGTTCGAAATGAGGTAGAGGTTAAAAGCGTTAAAACAAGGGCGTCGGAAGCGGTACGGCAGATACGGTCATTGCCGCACCACTTTTGCGCGAAAAAATAGAAATACGAATGAAAGAAAGAAGAAAACACAAATTAAAAAAAATATATAAAAAAAAATCAAGAAATGCAAGCAGTTTTGATAGGTTCGGAGTTGAATAATCGGTCCAAAGCGTCATTGAATTCGTTAGCGGCTCTGAGCACCGGCTAGTCCTCTCCGAACAATTTCGATTGTACATGGAAAGTAACATGTACGTTCATATGCATGACGCCGATTTGGTTTTCACGTTATTTTATCAACGAAACAAGAAATTAATTTTCTTCATACGAATTCCGTTTTCCGCTTGTCCATTATGCCATAGGCCTACACGCTATAGGTTGTTTCTGGTTGCATGTTACCTTTACAGGTCCGTACCCGACCTTGTATCTCAAGCAAACAACGGCCTAACGTGTTAAAACAGCTAAATAGCGCCTTATATGTTGTATAACCTAAGCACACTTTTTACACTGTTCTGGCCTATATCCCATCGGGAACAAAACACTGCTCAGATGCTCTCTGTGAGCGCCATTTGGTGGATAGCGTTACTTCTGCAATGAATTTATCAACACCCCATTGCCCATAAGAATGATATCGGTTACGTCTACACAATGTGGTTACGGCACTTTACTAACATATTTTTTTTGTAATTCAGCATCGCAGAAAACCACCATTGATTGCGTTGTCATGGTAAAGGGGTTCAGAAATAACTAAAAAACACTTCAATGCAGAGTGATTTTATTTGCCAGAACTCGCTCAGAACGTGTCTTCGGCGATCTAGACCCCAGAAGCTTCAGGGGCCTATGCGGCCCCGAACCTCGCCTAAATAGCTAGGATAGTGACCGTACCACTTTGAATTTGCTTCCGACGCCCCTGTAAAAGTTGTGAAGAATAAAATGGAGCTTGTTGAATTTGAGCTGACAACGAAGGAAAATTATTCATTAATAAATATATGTGAGTCATGTGTTGTAGAACGGCCGGATATTTTTTTTAAATATTATTTACTGTGGTCGCTCCCATTTTGCGTTTTTTGTATGGGAGAGAACACTGACCCTAGCCAGACAATCTCCAGAAATTATCAGTCGTCTGGCGTGAAGGATCATAGGAAACTCGGACTACCCAATGAAGAGCTGTCCGCCTCTCGTTATCTAACACAAATTTTTACTGGTCTCTCGACCCCGTGGATTTTGCGTGGAGGGGGGGGGGGGAGGGGGGAGGGTCGTGTGGCTGAAGGGCCATAGGAAGCTCGGACCAGAGTCGTACCGTACAGGTACTACTGAACCCGATTACTAATATCGGATTTCGTATGTGTTTTGGTCATACACCCTCAGAGCAAATTTCAGTTCGAAACCCGTATTACTCAGGCTACAGAATTTGTTTTTATTACCTGATGTATTTCTCGTCCTGTCCCTTAACTTCGATGTAGACCCTATTCAAATTGTCCGCAGCAAATTGATTGTACTTGTTTGGCACCTTGCAAGCCGGCAAGCGTTGAGACAGAATTAGTTTGGAACGCGTATGGTGGAAAATACAGATTTAAAGACCTTCGTGAAGTTGGTCGGTAGTCAGCGGTCACGTCAGAAAACACGCGTAAGTTGATGCGATTTGTCGGCAGTTAGCGGTCACGTCAGCAAACACGAGTAAGGTGATGTGATTGGTCGGCAGTTAGCGGTCACGTCAGCAAAGACGGGTAAGTTGGTGTGATTGGTCAGCAGTTAGCAGTCACGTCAGCATCACAAGTTAGTTGGTGTGATTGGTCGACAGCTAGCGGTCACGTCAGCAAACACAAGTAAGTTGATGCGTTTGATCGATAGTTAGCGGTCACGTGAGCAAATACGAGTAAGTTGGTGTGATTGGTAGGCAGTTAGCGGTCGCATCAGCAAACACGAGTAAGTTGATATGATTGGTCGGCAGTTAGCGGTCACGTGAGCAAACACGAGTAAGTTGGTGTGATTGGTAGGCAGTTAGCGGTCACATCAGCAAACACGAGTAAGTTGATATGATTGGACGACAGTTAGCGGTCACGTGAGCAAACGCGAGTAAGTTGGGGTGATTGTAGGAAGTTAGCGGTCACATCAGCAAACACGAGTAAGTTGATAAAATTGGTCGGCAGTTAGCGGTCACGTCAGCAAACACGGCCAAGTTGATATGATTGGTCGGCAGTTAGCGGTCACGTCAGCAAACACGAGTAAGGTGTGATGCATTGTTGTCTTTGTATATCAAACTGTCTAGTATTCGCTTATTTGAAGCATACAGCATGAAAGACGGTTCTATGGTGGGTGTACCCCCCGGGATAATACTTGCCAATGAATATCCTATATTATATTTGAATACCCCGAATTCCTGTCTCCAGTACCAATCAAATGCGGCCATTTCAGACACATCCTAATATACACAGATACGTTCGAATCCAGCATGGTTAACGTCAGAAGTTTCTACGTAATAAGAATTCTCTAATTGAATGATTAATCCAGCTTAGTAGTGTCTAGAAAGACAGTTCAACAACAGTGGATCCGGAGGATCGACGGGGTTGCCGGAGCGGATGGATCTGCATACGTCACTTCCGACGATGACGTCACATCCGGCGATGACGTCACTTCCGGGGATGACGTGGCGTCCGCTGATGTCGCCACTTCCGACGATAATCTCAAGTTGTACGTGTCTGTCTTAAGACGTATCATGTCAATCGTAAGACGTGACATGACTACCTCAAGAGGTTACATGCTTACCTTAAGACGTTACGTGGCTATCTCAAGGCATTGTGTAGTAAAATAGACTACGTGGCAAATCGTAAGACCTCACGTGGTGATGTCAAGACATGACGTGTTAATCTGAAGCCGTAACAAGTCGATCGTAAGACGTGACATTACGGACATAAAGGTGTGGTATGACTATTTTAAGACGTTATGTGGCTATCTGAAGACATTGTGCAGACTATCTGTAGAGGTTACGTGGAAAGATAGGGTTCGACCAACATGAGATAGACCATTGTATCGGTTACCAACGCATCAGTTTCGAACTAACCAATGAGAGTGTAGAACGAAGTAAACAAGTTTCGAATCTGCCAATCAGAAGCTAGTATGATGCTAACACGTGATCAAGTGCATTAGGTTAAAACCCTGAATATTTCGAGTTGTGTTAATATTCCTCAACCACTAGCCACGCATCGTACTAACGGACAAGATGATTCCCTTAACATACAACGTATTCGCTGTCTTTGGTCAGAATGGGTCAGTTTATCTACGTATCATCAACCATTGCGATGTACCAGACTCACATAGTGTGAGAGTTCGAAGTTTTATATGACCACGATCGACGAGGTCATCAAACGTTGTCTAAACGTCAGAACCCTTTCATTTAGACAAAAACATCTTCCTGAGTCAAAGACAAATCATGGATCCAGCTCAGACACTGGAACAAGGGACTCCACGCCGCCGAGAAGATATTTCCTACACATAAAGGCATATCCTTAGATGTGTTCCTGTGGACTGAACTAAAGAAGAAGGTCGGGAAGATTGATAATGCGTTGAAGGAGATGATGGGTTGTATCATGACAACACCTGACTATGTTGAGCCGGAAAACGATACTCTATCTCTCAAACGAAACGCAAGAATGAAGACCTCGGCGTGAAATCAAGATGAATCCTCGAAAACAGATACTGGATCATACCTTGAATAAGGCCTATATCGACGAGATCAAGACTATGATAGCTGAAATTACCCGCGAATATTGTCAGGGATGTGCGATCGATGACCCTAGCCAGAGTCACCACGATTGTATGATGAACGACCCAGACGAGATAATTAGAGTCTATTTTCACGAGGCGTTGGAACGCATTGACGGAGATGTAGGGATTAAAAATGTTGAGACTTTAGCCCAGAACCAGAAAGAAGTATCAATGTAAAGACAGGCGCGACGCAGAACTCAAGACAGATAAGTGGAAACAGGACGTTCTCCGACGTATGAAGTCAAATGCGGAAGACTACGCGTGAACTTTGACACAGTTTACAGGAGACGAGATCAACATAATCATGCAATGATAAAAGCATTACGTTCAATCATATCGATTAGATTCATTGAATACAAATAAATAGTATTTATAAGCGTGTCTGTATTCCTTGTTATTAGCGCACCATCACCAGATGGTGGGCTATTCAAATCGCTTTTCGTCCGTGGTCGGTCGTCCGTGGTCAGTCAGTCCATCCGTCAGTCCGTCCGTCCGTAAACAATTCTTGTTATCGCGATTTCCCAGGAACTACTTTATGGATCTTTCTCAAATTTGGTACACAGGTTCCCCTTGGGGTCTGGTTGTGCAAGATACCCTGCTTGGTCCAATTCGAAAATCCAATATGGCCACCAGGCAGCCATCTTGGATTTCCCCAGGAAACCTTGTTATCGCGATTTCTCAGGAACTACTGCATGGATCTTTCTCAAATTTGGTACATAGGTTCCCCTTGGGGTCTAGTTGTGAAAGATAGCCTTTTTGGTCCAATTCGAAAATCCAATATGGCCACCAGGCAGCCATCTTGGATTTCTCCATGAAACCTTGTTATCGTGATTTCTCAGGAACTACTGCATAGATCTTTCTCAAATTTGGTACACAGGTTCCCCTTGGGGTCTAGTTGTGTAAGATAACTTTTCTGGTCCGATTCGAAAATCCAATATGGCCACCAGGCAGCCATCTTGGATTTTCCCATGAAACCTTGTTATCGCGATTTCTCAGGAACTACTGCATGGATCTTTCTCAAATTTGGTACACAGGTTCCCCTTCAGGTCTAGTTGTGCAAGATACCTTTCCTGGTCCAATTCGAAAATCCAATATGGCCACCAGGCAGCCATCTTGGATTTTCCCATGAAACATTCTTTATCGTCATTTCTCAGGAAGTACTGGATGGATCTTTCTCAAATTTGGCACACAGGTTCCCCTTCGGGTCTAGTTGTGCAAGATGCCTTTTCTGGTCTGATTCGAAAATCCAATATGGCCACCAGGCAGCCATCTTGGATTTCCCCACGAAACCTTGTTATCGTGATTTCTCAGGAAGTATTGCATGGATCTTTCTCAAATTTGGTACACAGGTTCCCTTTATGGTCTAGTTGTGCCAGATACCTTTTTTGGTCCGAATCGAAAATTTAATATGGCCACAAGGCGGCCATCTTGAATTTACCCTTGAAACATTATTATCGTGAATTCTCAGGAAATATTTCATGGATCTTTCTGAAAATTGATACACAGGTCCCACATGGGGCCTAGTAGTGCAAGATACCTTTTTTGGTCCGATTCGAAAATCCAAGTTACGCTTCAAATTAATACGGTATTCTCGAGTTGTGACGTTGTATCACAAGAGTCGGCAGATCAAACGGTGGGGCATATTCTATATATTGAGTATAGAGAATATCCATACCTTCACCCTCCATAGCAAGGAGTTCAAATAATTCGGAATTAAAATGTATTTCTTCAAATTTTAAATCCGTTTTCTTTAGTTCATGCAGTAGCAAGTGAACTGCTCCACCCTTTCGTCTGCCGGCGGGTCGGCTACATGAAGGGACGTCACTCTTGCGACTCGACGTCACAACTCGACAACTGTAGACTACTGCATGTTTCAATCCAAAGGAGATAATCAGGATTCAGGCACTTTCGAAGTTTCAACATTACTGCCCGGACCGGATCCCTTCAGTATCAAGTATTGTACCATCTTACTATTTTCGAGCATGGTATCTTAAAAGAGATATCTCAAACTAGCCCAGTAAACAGAACAGAATTAGCATTCGTTCCTAATTATAACATCTTAAGTATGTTTCATAGCGCATGCCAAAGTGTTAAAGTACCCAATGATGACACGTGCAAAAAAATAAATAAGAAAAAAAATACTACAAAACAAAGGCGAAGGATCCTCCGTAGATGTACATTCACTTTCAGACTAACTTTGCTCATTTCTCTTGTCTTACAACCGACATAAGTACAGTTTCTAGAAATCTTGAAACTCCTGAAACTTAGATTATATCTTGGTGTTTTCCAGTGTCCCTTTTCTGATGTTTTTCGCTCAGATTCGAAATTCTGTAAACAAAATTACAAATCAATCGTTTGTTCTTAGTAACAATGGACAAAAAGATCCTCTAGTTATTAGCTTACAATTATCGGACAATGGTGGGCGCCAAGATCCTCCAGGATCTCTCGTTTATTAGACTGTTCATCCATGAAAACGTCAGTTTACTCATAGGTTTCGAAGGAACGTCATATTGTTTACTGAGGGATGGATCGTATTTTACATAAGTTGTATTACACACCTTCTAGTAACTCCGCATATGCGGGAGTATACGCTTTATACAGAGCTGCGAAAGAAGGTGGAATAACATATCATTGTCTCGTGTTGGTCACTGGCTAAGTCAACAGAATGCGTATACTCTTCATAAAGCTGTTAGAAAAAGGTTTAAGAGGAACCGCGTCATCGTGGGTGAGATAGATGAATTATGGCAGGCAGATTTAGTGAACATGTCTTCCGTAGCGAAACAGAATGGAAATAATCATTTAATTCTCACCATTGACGTCCTGTCCAAATATATATGGGTTGTACCCGTCAAGTTTAGAACAGGGCAAAACAGTCAAAGCGTTCAGTAAAATATTGAAAGATGGTAGAAAATCAGACCATTTACAAACTGATGAAGGACCAGAATTTATGAATCGAAAAGTACAATCGTTTCTAAAGAACAGACGGATTCGTTTCTACCATACCTACCACGAAACGAAGGCAAGCGTAGTGGAACGCCTCAACAGAACACAAAAGTATGTTGATGTTCTAAATGACATGATAGATGGTTACAATTCAGCATATCACAGAAGTATAAAAATGACTCCTAAAGATGTGAATGAAGCAAATGAAGCACGAGTTAAGAATAATTTATTCGGTATGAGTAAAGAGAAGGCATCGCGCAATGAAGCGAAATTGGCTGCAGGAGATTAGGTTCGTATTAGTAAAGCTAAAAGAACGTTCGAAAAAGGCTACATAGCAAATTGGACAGATGAGATTTTTGAGGTTACCGGAAGATTGATGCGGGTCCCACCGGTATATAAATTGAAGAACATGAATGGTGAGATGTTAAAAACCACATTATATCACGAAGAATTACAAAAAGTGACCAAACCCCAACACGCTTATTCCTTATCATATAAAGAAAATACTGAAAAGGAGAACGCGTAATCGCTAAGTCTATTTGCTCGCCAAGTGGATAGGCTGGCCTGCATCTTTCTATCCATGGGTGTCCAGCGATCAAGTGAAACGTATTAAATGAACGCGACAGACCTTTCCTTCTCACTTTAGTCGTCACTACTAGATCGGATCAGACGTATAAAGATGAACGATTACGAACTCAAGCAGACAGTGATTGCTATTATCGCACTAGTTGTGATGTTTTTGTATTCTCATGCTCGTACAACACATTTATGCGATCCTTCTATGAGTGTGAATACTGACGATACAACCTATGACGTGAAGCTTAGAAATGCTACGTGTTCATTGGCTAAACCCATTGTTATAGACCATCGAATCAGGGCGCTTGTCTGTGAATATAACGCGGGTATACGCGTCGACATACGCTATTACTTGAATGGACGAGCGACGATGAGAGGTATTTAGCTAACGGTGAAACAATGGCAGAAACTCAAAAGTCTTAGCAATTTGATCGACGCGAACATCGGAAAGATACAACGTCGAGGTGAATGAGAATGATTGTCGCTGTAGTGTCTGCTCAAACGAGAGTCGACTGATAGGTATGCAATGTTCTTTGAGAGTAGTGAATGGCAAGACATGGTTGACAAGGTTCAATCGCTTAGAGATTACGAATCGGTGGTGAGCTACATGTTTGAAGACGGAAAATGGAGTCGCGCACGAATAGTTGTATTACGAGTATTCACTAAAGACGTTTGTCTGCGGAACGCGAATGCAACGACATTACAAATATGGGATTACAACGTTCACCATCGACAAAACAACGTTAATTGATCATTTGCATTCAGTGTATCGAAGACACAAGGAACATGGATACACGTTTAAAACATTCGTATAAAATGATGATATCAGGACCTACACCGAGACTCATTTTGTTATTCGACTTATCCGTGATGCGAAAAAATAATTTGGTGTTATGGAGAATGGCAGTCTATATTTTCTGAATTTCCTCAAATCGATTTCCACGAGGGGTTGAGCGGTTTGAATGACCAGGGTTCATAAAAAAAACTGACAATCATTGATGACCTCATGTCGGAGATTGATGGGAGAGTCTAATTATTCACTAAAGGAAGCCGCCATCGTAATGCGAGTGTAATTTGTATTACGCAAAATTTGTTTAGTAAAAACAGAGAGCACAGAACTATAAGTTTAAACCTTCACTATATGGTGTTTTTCAAAAATCCCAGGGATGTGTCGCAAATTACCCATTTGGCTAAATAAATCTATCCCGGAAATAGTCGTTTCTTGGGTAGCGTGTATAAAAGCGCAGTCTTTGAATCATACGGGTATCTTTTTATCGATTTGAAACAAGAGGCGTCGGAGCACTTGAAACTCCGTACTCATAAATTTGCCGACGAAATCCAATACGTTTATATGAAAAGATAAAAAGTATAGTAACAACATCCCCTTAACCATTATACCATTTGATACCATGGCGTCGAGACTGTGGAGAAATGCTCTCGCTCTCCGTGTATTATCGAAAAGTGACCATAGGTTGTGTATAATTATAATCGACGGTGCGGATAAAGATTTGGTCACATGTCTTTGCGAATGCGCTCTAAATATTTTAAAAGGTGGCGTACCTCAGAAGGCAAAATTGCAGACATAAACACTCGTTGCGTGATCTAGTCAAGGTACAGACATCGCAGAAACGGAAATAAGAAGTATTGCAGAAAGGAGGATTTCTAGGAACATTACTCGCGCCTATAGCCGCTACCGTTTTAGGACCTTTAACCCTATCTGGCCTGGGCTCTTTGGGACCTATCCTGGCCTGGGGGAGGGGGCGAAACGACCCCCCCCCTAATTATTTTTCTTACCCCTTGAGCTAGGGAGCTGAAATTTACCACACAATACCCTTGGGTTAAGCTCTACCAGAAAATGCAAAAATATCCAAGATGTCCGCTTTGATGACGTCACAGTGACGTCATTTTTAAAACCGGCATTTTTTGCTTGATTTTTCGGTCGGATTTTCCGATTTTTTTTATTTATGCAATTTCTCCGCAAAAACTGCATGATAAATGAGTAAATATTAATGTGATGTGAAATAAAATAGTTTTTGCCCACTTTTCATTGCGGAAAAGCAGAAATTTTAAAGAAATATGACAAAAAGGTCACTTTTCTGCTATCCCACGTGGCCGCCATCTTGAGTTTACCCTTGATCGCCTGCTCTGAGGGTTATGCAAATAGGCTGAAAATGACCCCACTATGATAATCTAAAACGTCAAGTAGTTGACCCTCAACCCCCCCACCCCTCCCCACAGGCAAGGTAGGGTTAATATCCGGCATTTTCTGTGAACGATAATGGATCCTTTAAAAATCTGGCTTTGGTAGACGAACGCATCTTATCATCTTACCAATCAACAGTTCTGCCTCGTTCAAAGGTCTACCTCGTTCACCCCACGCTCCACATGTCGCGAAACGTACACACCTCGCCCTGGTCCAAGAAGCTGGCAGAGAGGAAAACAGACATGGGGTTCATTATAAAACAACGCAATGCGTTCCGCGTAGTCATTTGAGGACGATGCTTAGCTGAATAAATATGTTTTAAGTTACTCTACCCGGTAATAGTTCTATGGACTATTATCCTGAGAATACATTGACCAATTATACTACTCAACTACCACAACCCATTGAGCTTCACGGTGAATGAAAAATTGGACTTGTTGAGATATATTATCTTTATGCATGTACAACGGGCATCTCAGATCTTATTGGATGAATGTTAGCGTCGAGCAAGAGGAAAGTAAGGACAAAGAATATAGCTTCGCATTAAGGCCAGGACATTATCAGAACGAAAAAAAACATTTGTTGGCGCCATTGTAAGGCATAACAATGTGGAACGGAGTGACTTGAAAAGAAACTGAGAATTCGTTACGATATTTTGTCGCGTAAAGTTAATTTAGTTCTGGTGAATGGGGTATTTCTGGAAATGAGTCCTTCATTGCAACACATGCCGGGATTAACACACCAAAGGTATGCGCCTGGGCTACACGTATGCGATCATGTTGTGGATATAAAGAATGGGATGAACGCTTTATACATATATTGCGACATTGTTGAAACTCACGTTGTGGTGGATGTTATGGCACCTCTACTAAGGATAGTTCCGAAAACAGGAAAAACATGGTGAGAGTATCACTCATTCCTATGATCATGTAAAATATGTTCCACTCCAGAAGAAGCAGTTCTACTCTGCGGAAATGGATATAATAGAGGATATGGGAGCTAAAGTACCATTCGAGTCTGATCGTAGCGCTTCATTTCAGAAAGAGAAGCTCCCCGAATTTCTCGTAATCATACGGACTCCATATCACTGTGATGGGAGAGGGTACCCGAGTTATTTTACGGCACAAGCCGGTCATGGATTACCAGTGTTTTCTGGGGCGAGAATGCAATGTGGACACGGCATAGGGAATATACTAGGCGGAATATTCAAAACGATGATGCCATTATTGTCAAGAGGCGCTAAGTCGTTAGGCAAGCAGACTGTACAAACGGGATTGAACATAGCTGATGACGTTATGTCGGGACAGACAAAGTGTAAAGGAATCGACCATCAGAAGAACAAAAGAGGCTGGGACTAAAATCATACATGAAGCCGACAAATATTTATTCGGAGTACCCCCTTCGACGCAACCTAGATCTATGAAACGTAAGGCATCAGTGTCAGCGATCAGCAGAAGAGGCGGTAAGAGAAGGAAAAACATCAGAAGAGATCTTTTTGAAGACAGATAATGTCGCTTATACACCCCCTATCTGAGTGTGCGAAAAGATTGTTAATGGTGACGGTGCTTATGTGTATGCGAGGGTTAATGTAGGCGCTGTAAATAATTGGTTGAATTCCCTATTCAGTCAAGTCGACTTGTGCTTGAACGAAACGTTCATATCCACCAGCTCAAATGCATACCCCTATCAAGCATACCTAGAAACATTGTTGAGCTATGATGGTGAAGCGAAATAATCACAACTAACCTCCGTACTATGGTACAAAGACACCGCGGGTCACATGGGAACAGGAGCATATTAAGTGTTTAAAAAAACATTCACGACTAACAGCCGCTATGTTGGTCTCATGGACAAACTCCACATCGCAACACATATAAGGGAAGTGGAAGGAGGTGCCGACATACTGACAGCGTCACATGACTTCACACAGACCTATGTTTTCAGAGTAGGTATATAGTGAACAGTGTTAATCTAAAAATAAAACTAGTGCGAAATAAGGACTCATTCGCTTTAACCCTATCTGGCCTGGGCTTTTTGGGACCTGTCCAGGCCTGGGGGGGGGGGGGCCGAAATGGCCCCCCTAATTATTTTTCTTACCCCTTGAGCTAGGGGGCTGAAACTTATTACACTATACCCTTGGGTCAAGCTCTACCAGAAAATGTAAAAAAATCCAAGATGGCCGCTTTGATGACGTCACAGTGACGCCATTTTGAAAAACGGCATTTTTTGGTCGATTTTTTGGTCAGATTTTCCGAATTTTTTATTTTTGCAATTTCTCCACAAAAACTGCATGAAAAATTAGCACATATTAATGTGATACGAAATAAAATAGTTTTTGCCCACTTTTCATTGCGGAAAAGCAGAAATTTTGAAGAAATATGACAAAAAATCACTTTTCTGGTACACCACGTGGCCGCCATCTTGAATTTACCCATGATCCTCTGCTCGGGGGGTTATGAAAATAGGCTCAAAATGACCCCAATAAGACAAATGATAAAGTCACGGAGTTTCAGCTCTCCATTTTTCGCCGTCCCGGAGATAGTGCAGAAAGTTTGGTAGGGGGGGCCATAATGGCCCCCCCCCAGGCCAGGTAGGGTTAATGACTAGTGAAGCAAATCCTACGTTCAAAATTGTGATTAACGCCGTACATCTCTTCGTAAGAAAACTCAAATTGAATCCATCGGTCGCTCACGATCACAAGCAGCTGTAAATACCCGGTAAGAAGAGTGTCTGTCGAGGTATTCTCTGTATCTAGAGGTAACTTGACGATGAACCAGGAGAACCAATTGTTAGGGCTGATGCCCAAGCGCATATTGGTGGAATGCGTTGATGCAGACGCCTACAATGGCGTATACGGTAAAAATCCGTACGATCTAAAACATTGCGGCACTAATAGTCGAGTGGCTTACCGTAAAAAAATCGGAAGTTATTTACATTTGTGACAAAAGTATTATCTTTTGCATGCTGATTTGTGATTGTTCCAGGACTCAGAAAATCTACGGCTGCAAGCTGAACTCTGCATGGGATGGGTTTTATGTTGTAATTTGGAAGGGGGGGAGGTGGGAGGGATTAAAATGTGTTGACTTAACCCTACCTGGCCTGGCGCTATCTCCAGAACGACAAAAAATAGAGAGCTGAAACTCCTTGACTTTATAGTTTATCATATTGGGGTCATTTTAAGCCTATTTCCGTAATCCCCCGAGCAGAGGACCATGGGAAAATTCAAGATGGCGGCCAGGTGGGGTCCCAGAAAAGTGATGTTTTTGTCATATTTTTTCACATTTTCTGGTTTTCCTAGACGAAAAGCGGGCAAAAACTATTTTATTTCACATCACATTAATATTTACTAATTTATCATGCAGATTTTGAGGAGAAATTGCATAAATAAAAAATTCCGAAAATCTGACCCAAAAATGCCGTTTTTGAAAATGACGTGACTGTGACGTCATCAAAGCGGCCATCTTCGACAAGGGGTAAGAAAAATAATTAGGGGGGGCATTTTACCCCCCCTCCCAGGCCACAACAGGTCCCAAAAAACCCAGGCCAGATAGGGTTAAACTAACCGCCTACCCTTTGTACGCATTTCTATTTCATATGGTGAACACTTTTACATAAAAGGTACATGATACTGATGTTCAGTATATATACCGTGACAATATTACAGATAGGCCAGCTTTGATGAATTCAAAATGGTCACCAAATTGAGAATTATTTTTGGACATTTTCATCAGTTTAACACAATTTTTTACCGAGATACAATAAACAGCAATCTATCTCTTATATTTTGTGAGGTTAATACATCACAGTCTAATTAGTTCACTTTATCAGCTGTCATAACCTTTTAATGAATAAATAATGTTTTATTCACCACACACTCAGTTTACGTACAGTGTATCGGTGCATGTAAACATTCAGGAAGACATTGTGAAATCTGTAAAAAAACGCACTGCCTAGATTATCTCTGCAGTTAGCTACCCTGGTGTACCCTATGCTCTACGGGCTATAGGGTACAGGGGTGTGCGCATGCCAATGATGACGTCACTTCTGAGCTCTGCGCTCCAAGCTCAGACTTCAAGAGCTCCGAGCGCTCCGATCCAAGAGCTTTGCCCTAGGGGAGCTACCACCACCACCGAGCGATGACGGGCGTCAACGCCCGGGGGTAGTGGTGTGTGGTGGTGATGGTGTCTAGACATATAGGGATTATCAGTCCATATGTATTGGTTGACTATATTAAAAATTTCGCCACCACTCGTACTGATGACGTCACCAATGACGTCGCAGATGACATGGGAATCACTCAAGTCGTGGTCTACACCACGAGAGCTTCAAGATGACACCCTACACTTCATCTTTGGATGAGATATAGAACCTCAATCTCTCGAATATATCCCTGTGCACCTCAAGAATGACCACTCTACTTTCTACACCCCAAATGTGCAAACTAGTGTTTCAGGACATGCTGCCGTTACAGTATCCTGGCCTGCCTGACGACGCTTAGGCCAGAAGCGATTATGACCGAAGATTAAACTTTCTCAAATGACGATTCCTAATTGGACAAGAGTCTACTTGAAGTTTAAATATACCCAACGCGGCTCCCCCAACGTGGGTATGATGTACTGGAGGGACTAATAACATGATTGACCTGTCATTCTTGTTGTTGTTCTTGTTCTCTTATCTTTCTACATCATGGCGTCAGGGTATCTTGCTAGGGCGTTATGGTGTTAAGATAAAGCGTTAAGTCATTAACATAGATATTGAGGCGTTGTTCCGCCGCAACCCCAAGTTGACATAAAAATTTGCATATGACCTCTGTGACGTCACTTCGGGATACGCTGAGGTAACTCTACCAGGTAGCTAGAGCGAACATGGCCACCTCTCTCCAAACGCGCTTGTTTGCACCCCCGAAACTCCCCTTTCTCTACCACTCCCAAGTGATCTATAAATAGAACAGAGGTTTTCCAGAAAATTCCCCGAAAAATTAACCCTGATAGTTTCTGATTTCTGTAATACTAAACTGGATTAATTTCGCTGACTTTTATTTACCCGAAATTGTGAGACTACACCATCTCAACAACATTCTCATTTCTATGACTCCGTGTCACCAGTAAATGGTGCGAGTCAGGAGTGGGATTCGAACTCACGCCCGCATCTGCAGACCAGTATACCCATATCTCGGAAAGACAATTTCATAGATCTTGAGACTGGCGCCTTAGACCACTCGGCCATCCTGACCAAAGCTGGTTATCGTGGTCATATGATTCATATATAGTGGTATATTTGTACAATGGTTTAGCAACATGGCGAAGAATAACGAAAAAGGTGTGTGTCAGAAGTGGGATTCGAACCCACATCCCAAATATGTAGACTGGCGCCTTAGACCACTCGGCAATCCTGACCAACGTTGATTATGATGAACATAAAGAGTCATATATAGTGCTACATTTTCGGCCTCGTAAGCGGTAGGTACTGGATTCGATCCCAGGCCGGGTCATACCTAAGACTTGAAAAATGGAACTTGTTGCTCCCTCGCTTACGCTCAGCATTAAGAAGATAGAACAAGGACTGGTTCGCTGTCAGTATAATGTGACTGAGTGGGGCGTCATGTCTGCCTACGGCATGATATTTCAGTGGGACAGCACTATAAAATGGCAGCATTAGATCTGCTCTGTTACAAGTAGGTACCCCTGCCCCTCCCCCTCCCCTCCGTTCCCTTCCCCGTCGTGATATAGCTGAAAAAATGTTGAAAGCTATGTTAAACCCTATTCACTCACTCACTCCTACATTTTGTTACATGCTTTTACATGTCACGGTGTGTACGCCGTGAATGCCCTTATGGCTGCACTGATTGGTTACTTCCCCAGCCTGCCGATTGACTGGTATATGCACGTTAGGTCGTTAGGATAAGGCGTTAAGGCGTTGAGACGGGCGTTAAGGCGTTGAGACGGGTGTTAAGGCGTTGAGACGCGCGTTAAGGCATACAGATAGGGCGTTAAGGCGTAACAACGGGCGCTGACGAGCGTCACTGCATTTTGATGAATTAGTGACAATTCCATAAAATATATAGAAAATCAGAGCTTCTGAGCTATTTCACCAGGGCGTTGAAGCGTTAAGCTTAGCATTGGCGGTCGTTACTACAAGATGACACCTCACACGACACATTCGGTCCACGGATGGTCCATCTCTACCACAAACACTTTCCTTCACACCCCCATTAGACCCACTTTGGATACTACACTTACTAATGACGTCAACAATGACATCACAGATGACATGGACATCCCTCAAGTCGTAGTCTACACCACGAGAGCTTCACTCTGTCATCTCGCACGTCATATTCGGACCCTGGATGGTCCATCTCTAGCTCAAACACCTTCCTTCGCACCCCCCAAAATGCCCACTTTGGGCACTACTTCTATTGATGACCTCAACAAAGACATCACAGATCACATGGGCATCCCTCAAGTCGTGATCTACATCACCAGAGCTTCACTTTGACACCCCACCCTACGTATTCGGACCACGGATGGTCCCTCAAACACACCCCACGCACCCTCAAAATTGCTGCTTTCTATACTACTCGTTTCCTCTTTTTCACCATACAGTCTGAAAAATGATCTATTTTGAACTCATAATTACATCTGCTGAGTACACAGCTTGTTACAGTTAGATAAAACGTGGTGGTTTAGTTCAAGAACCTTACTTTGAGGATATTCTGTATTTCAGCATACGTTTAACGTATAAACGTCAAAAAGACGTCACTGTGACGTCACACTTGTGAATTCTTTTTGCAGCCACAGATGTTTCAAGAGAGTGACCCTAGGGGATCCTCTGGTGAAAAAATCATGCTTTTGTCACTTACGTAAATATAATTTCACTAAGCCACCTCACTATAACTTCTTCGCGCTCTACGTAGACGAACGACAAGTGCCCAGCAAACCTTTACAACCTAACTTCAAAAGACACAGTTATATGAGATCCTATTTAGGACTGTACACCAGCAACGGACAACACTACAAATACGAAGGAAATCAGATGTGCAGAACAGACTTTACAGCTGGCTACACAATGTTCAGCTTCGACTTGACCCCCGATCTGTCAGATGGAGAACCTCGTCAAAGAAGAAAATGTGAGGTTAAAAATGAGATTTAGCCAACCCCATCAAAACGCGATTAATGTAATATTCTATGCCGAGTTCGACAACGTAATCCTAATACACATCTCTAGCTCGCAATGTGATGTTTAAGTACGCAGCCTGATGAATACGAGAGAGATAACACCCATTTTGGAAATGGATTCATTTACCAGATATGCGTTTAAGGGTGTCTATTCTAGGGAAACCTTGCCCATGCGGAATGTAACGCCTGGCGAAAAACATGCGTTCCGGTATGTCATTAATTCTGACTCGATTTCCTCGAAGGGTGAACACTGTTTGGCTCTGTATGTAGGTGAAAATTTACAGGGAAAATATTTCGATTCCTACGGATTAGCCCCCAGTTCACGACAAGATTTCCGCGTTTTTGCAAAAACACAAAATCGTAGGATTATTATCCAGCTTCTGTGGACAATATTGTATCTTCTATTTACTACATGAAATACCAATCTCAACAATTGTGAACATGTTTACACTAAGTTTATTTCACTCATACGGTGACAGTCAATTTGGATGGTGGAGGAAGCCAGAGTAACCGGAGAGAACCACCGCCCGTCTGGCGGACTATGGGCGGACTATATGGCGGACTATGGGCGCTTCCACAGCTATGGAAGTCCTCAGAGTCCGGCATTCCACAGAGTCCGGTTGACCTATATATGAAACTAAAGGAATAGTAGAGACTAGAAACTCTGAACGGAGATTCGGCCAGCAAATCGGTGGCGCAGTGGGTAAAGGCATAGCCGGTGGACAATACAGCAGAATGTAAGATTGTGGGTTCGATCCTAGTCGGGGTCAGTTGAAAATGTTTGATTTTCTGCATTTCTCATGTACAGCTTTAGTACGTCTTGTAAAGTTACACCGTCGCATCTTTGTTAAATATGTATATATTTTTAGAAAAAAATAATTTTATGTATTCAAATCAATATACATATTTACCTGGGCGCAAACATTATCACCCTGGTGAAAACCTGTTTTAACACAGGTGAAATCCTGTTTTCACCCAGGTGAAAATCTTCTTACCCCGGTGAAAACGTTTCCACCCAGGTGAAAACCTTTTTACCCAGGTGACTGGAAAGTTTCCATCCGGGTGAAAACTAAATCAAAAGAAGCAAACCTAGAACTAAAAAAAATAATACAAAACTGGAAAAATATCAGGTCATATATGGGCCGCCGTACATCTTCAACATGTCGTAGAACACCGTATAGAAGTACTAGGAATCCTTCTTTCCGCGCATGGGTTAATTTTCGCACGCATATGATTTTGTGAATGTTGCGAAATCAGAAAGAAACACGAGATATTGAGATATCTAATGAAAATGTACATCACGTTTCTGACATCAGTAAATATTGAGGAAATTGTCATGTCGAAGATAGGTATTATAAGTTAGTCGGCAGTTCGCAGTTAGCGGTTCGCTATTCGAAGGGGACCAGTCGTTATTTTATCATCAAAACAATAATAATCAATTTAACCCCTTTCCCGACGAATTTCACCTCAATACTTGGCACATCAACTCAGTGAGCCAAGATCAACACGGTGATATCACTAGTTCCCCGATCTGACGCCAGGGGGCGCTGTTCCCAATAGCTACGCGAATAGCAAACTGAATAGCAAACTGGCCATTTTAACCCCTTTCTCGACCGAATTTCACCTCAATACTTGGCACATCAACTCAGTGGGCCAAGATCAACACGATGATATCACTAGTTCCTCGATCTGATGCCAGGGGGCGTTGTTCGCAATAACTGCGCGAATAGCAAACTGAATAGCAGTTATGCTTTGAGCATAGAAATGGCTTTCTTCAGTGTGTGTTTTTCACGTGTGCATCTAGCCAGCTCATTTTGGTACATCTATAACCGCAGATGGGGCATTCATACGGCTTTCTCCAGTGTGTGTTCTCGTGTGTATAAGAAGGTGACTGTTTCTGTTACATCTATAATCGCATACTGAACATGCATACGGCTTTTCTCCAGTGTGTGTTCTCATGTGTTTAACAATGTCACTGTTTCTGTTAGATCTCTAATCGCATATTGAACATGCATACGGTATTTCTCCAGTGTGTGTTCTCATGTGTCTAACAATGTCACTGTTTCTGTTAGATCTATAATCGCATATTGAACATGCATACGGCTTTTCTCCAGTGTGTGTTCTCATGTGTTTAACAATGTCACTGTTTCTGTTAGATCTATAATCGCATACTGAACATCCATACCGCTTTTCTCCAGTATGTGTTCTCCGGTGTCTAGCAATGGTACTATTATCGGAACATCTATAATCACACATAGGGCATTTATACGGCTTTTCCCCAGTGTGTGTTCTCGTGTGTATAAGAAGGTGACTGTTTCTGTTACATCTATAATCGCATACTGAACATGCATACGGCTTTTCTCCAGTGTGTGTTCTCATGTGTTTAACAATGTCACTGTTTATGTTAGATCTATAATCGCATATTGAACATGCATATGGCATTTCTCCAGTGTGTGTTCTCATGTGTTTAACAATGTCACTGTTTCTGTTAGATCTATAATCGCATACTGAACATCCATACCGCTTTTCTCCAGTATGTGTTCTCCGGTGTCTAGCAATGGTACTATTATCGGAACATCTATAATCACACATAGGGCATTTATACGGCTTTTCTCCAGTGTGTGCTCTCGTGTGTATAACAAGGTGACAGTTTCTGCTACATCTATAATCACACATAGGGCATTTATACGGCTTTTCTCCAGTGTGTGTTCTCATGTGTATAACAAGGTGACTGTTTCTGTTACATCTATAATCGCATACTGAACATCCATACGGCTTTTCTCCAGTGTGTGTTCTCATGTGTTTAACAATGTTACTGTTTGTGTTAGATCTATAGTCGCATATTGAACATGCATACGGCTTTTCTCCAGTGTGTGTTCTCATGTGTCTATCAAGGCCACTGTTGTTCGAACATCTAAAATCACACATTGAACATAGATATAGCTTTTCCCCATTGTTTGTTCTTAAACGTGTAACCCTGTCAGATGTTGTGCGTCCTTTCGTCTGTCCATCCTCCTCCCTCAACACGTTTCCCATCGGGATTGTTCGTCGCCTATAAAGAGTCACGGGGTAAGGGTGATTCTGTATATCATGCCATGTTGACTGATAATCTGTCTTAGTAAAACCAAGACATTCCTGAAAGATAATACAACCCAGCTTGAATGATTGACTAAGAACATAGCCCATTCATAGTTTCAGTAATAATCAACTATTTTTACATTATTCTTAGCATCATTGAAATCACAGCTTAAGTACCATAAACAATTATGATCCGCCTTTCATGTAAGGTTCAAGAGACAACGAGAACAGCAGTCTGTCAGGGTATAGCAATGAATATCCGGGAGATCTTTGGGTGATTCAAATGTCCCAACAATAGAACCTATTATACATGACCGATGGATCGAATTATCGACTGATTGGCTGAAAACCTGTCACATGGTGTCCCACTTCAGATCTTGAGAGAACAAATAATAATACAATCTCACGGGAAATGTAATAAAGAAACAGCATTGTAGCTCTTTTTATTATTATTTACATTTATATCAGATAACATCTGGTAACAAATCAGTAGGAAATCTTTGGCATGTCGATATCGGAAAATTGATTTGCCAAGCAAAAAATTTCTATCATATTCAGTAATCAATGAAAACTGAACACAATAATTCATTCCATGTTATCACAAAAAAATATTCGATACTAATTGCATCTTCATCTGGCATGCAGCCATGTATAGCTGCACCGTATATTCTCCTTGGTTGGAGAGATCAGGTTGATATTTATGGATTGACCTGTACTCACCATCTTTGATATGCCGATGTCCTGGGTTAATATTTCCCCTAATTGCATTGTTGCGCAAGGAACAGGAACAGAGTCGTCCAACTGAATGCTTGCTAGTTCGTTCTGAGTGACAACAGGCATAGCAAGCGTGTCCCCATATTCAACCGGTTCTTGCCTAACCTCTGACAGCATGCTTCGAGTCAATACAGAATCGGGCGTTGTATATTCTAGCTGATGTAGTTGTGGTCCTGGCGCCTTCTCCAGCTTCGCAGAGCTTTGATTTACAGTGGTCAATGTTGGCTTGCCTGAACTCACAGGCGGTGATTCGTGTTTGACAGTGGAAAATATTGTCTTGTCCGGACTCTTCGTCGAAGATTCGTGTTTTTTAGTGGTCAATGTTATGTTGTCCAGATTCACAGTTGATGTTTCCCGTTTCACAGTAGATAATATATGGACAGTCCACTCTGGCTTTGCTTCCATCGTCTTATGAACTGGTGTTTCTGATAATTCAGACAAATCCATGTTATATATGATCGAATAGTTTAATACATGTATGTTTCAGTGTCTATTTCAGTTCAAGAATCACATCGAGATAATCAGAGATATTCTGAAACGAAAGAAGATAGAGATTGATCAGTATTCCGTGGTCACATGTTCAGTAATAGGTCAAGTCGCACATTCTTTGGTCAAGTGGAGTCAATTATCATGGAACTTCCCTGAAATACCAAATTAGTCATTGGAGTAAGATTCACAAGTTTAAAACATTGTACGCCAAGTTCATTGAAATACGATACGATTAGTTTGCATATTGTCGCACCAAAGCAAACCGAATGATATACAACCGAATTTCAGATCGCTGTGAGTTGTGGTTCGAGCTTCTTATAATTTATGACACATTGTCTGGCTGAGGGCAGTAAGAGCCGATTTTGCTCGACCACGGGATTGCGCAATCTCATCCTAGTAAAAATAATATACAAAAGTTCCCACTCTTCCCATTACCCTGGACACCGATCTGCCGAGCCAGTATAGCACTCAAACCATTTTACCCGAAGTCAAGACGGTAGTCGTTCTGTTGGCATGCCCTTTTCGAGGTTTCCTCCATCTCTAGCCAGGTTGATATGACTTAGTTCGTTCCTTCACTAATCCATGATGCCTATCAATGAACTTACATTTACACTCCGGGATCCGGCAATAAAACAACCCCTTTCCCACTCTGTCGACTGCTTTTATCAGCGCTGAAGAGCTGATCCGTCTGCAATCAGTCTTCAAACATCAACAGCCGGTTGAATTTTCGCCATTATCTTCGTACGGGTCACGTGATCCGCAAGATGCGTTGCTGATGACGTGACACGTACGAATTTAATGTCGGAAAAATTCAACCGATCGTTGATGTTTGGAGACAGAGTGCACACAGATGAACTATTCACAGCAATCACACTCTTTGCCGAACTCGATAAAACTATTAAATGGACAGGGAGTTAGGAGGGGTTGTTTTATTGCCGGATGGAGCCGAACGAGCCATGAAGCCGTGTGATTCCGGAGTGTACATTTAAGTTCACTGAGAGGCATCATGGCGTAGTGTAGAACGAAAGAAGCCATGTCAACTTGGCTACTCTTTCCCCGCCAATATGTTAGAAACTATCAAATGTGGGGCTGAAGGGTTAGATAAATCTCAGACTAAGTGATTTGTTACCTCGGAGATATTCAAATTTTGAAGTAAATTAATAGTAGCATACCGACAACAACAAATTGTGACAGGCACTTGTTCAGCACCTTGCAAGCCGGTTAACGGCTCTGATACAACTAATATTGTGGAAAATCAAGCTACAAACATGATAAACGACTCACAATTCCGCTGTGGCACACAATTCTACAGCAACAAGAAAAAAAGAAGGAAAAAAGACGACAATGACGCGCGCGTTAAATACAACCAGGTCATCAAATATGGGACCTGTCACGGTACTGCAGGTGAACACGGATTCGATTAATGTACAAGAGAAACGTCTCGATAACTTTATGAATGCCTAACTTTGGTATTGTTACAGGTAAGGGACGAGCATTGCTAGGAGTGTGAACTTTGTGACCAAAGGGATGAATGAATAATTTCACTTCAGTGTCAAATTCAACCAGATCCGTTTCCTTCTTCGTCTCTGGTTAAGTTTGAACTGGCGGTGAAGTGAAATTATACATACAAAAATATATGCGAGTCAAGCGTTATAGAACGGCCAATTATTATAATTATTAATATTATTATTTTTCATTTTTTTTTTTTTTTTTTACCGGGAAGAGGTCGCGCGATCCCTAGTCTTGTGGTCTCACTTTGCGTTATTTGTATGAGAGAGCACTCTGACCCCAGCCAGACAATCTGTAATAAATTATCCGACGTATGGCTGAAGGTCGTGAATTGCCCGCCCTTTATACAGTGTTAACAAATTTACTTAATCGGGTTCATTTCATTCGCTTCAACGAAGCCATAACGAACCGAGTTTTCCGTTTGGAATGAGGTAGAGGTTATAAGCGCTAAAACCTGTAAAGAATATGACGGATCTTGTTAAATTTGAGATGGCAATGGAGGCAAATTATTTATTAATATATATATGTGAGTTATGTGTTGTAGAACGGCAGAATATTTTTCAAAAATATTATTTCCCGTGGTCGCACGACCCAGCGGTCGCTCCCACTTTGCGGGTTGTTTTGTTTGTATGGGAGAGAACTCTGACCCTTCCCAGACAATCTCTTAGAAATTATCCGTCGTCTGGCGTGAAGGGTCAGGGGAAGCTCGGAATACCCAATGGAGAACTGTCCGCCTCTCACTATCTAACACTAATTTTTAGTTGTTTTTTGGCCATGCAACCTCGGACCAAACTTCAGTTCGAAACCTGTATTACACAGGCTATAGAATTAGTTTTTATCACCTGATATATTTCTCGTTCTGCCCCTTGATTTCGAGGTAGACCCTATTCAAATTGTCCGTAGCAAATTGATAGTAGGCCTACTTGCTCAGCAACTTGCAAGCCGGCGTCTTGGCCTTGCAAGTTGGTCGCAAGTTAGCGGTCAGGTCAGCAAACACGAGTAAGTTGGTGTGATTGGTCGGCAATTAGCGGTCAGGTGAGCAAGCACGAGTAAGTTGATGTAATTTGTCGGCAGTTAGCGGTCGCGTCAGGAAACACGATTAAGTTGGTGTGATTGGTCGGCAGTTAGCGGTCACGTCAGCAAGCACGAGTAAGTTGATGTGATTGGTCGGCAGGTAGCGGTCACGTCAGCAAACACGAGCAAGTCGGTGTGATTGGTCAGCAGTTAACGGTCACGTCGGCAAACACGGGGAAGATGGTGTGATTGGTTGATAGTTAGTGGTTACGTCAGCAAGCACGAGTAAGTTGATGTGATTGGTCGGCAGGTAGCGGTCACGTCAGCAAACACGAGCAAGTCGGTGTGATTGGTCGGCAGTTAGCGGTCACGTCAGCAAGCACGAGTAAGTTGATGTGATTGGTCGGCAGGTAGCGGTCACCTCAGCAAACACGAGTAAGTCGGTGTGATTGGTCGGCAGTTAACGGTCACGTCGGCAAACACGGGGAAGATGGTGTGATTGGTTGATAGTTAGTGGTCACGTGAGCAAACACGAGTAAGCTGATGCGATTGGTCGGCAGTTAGCGGTAACGTCAGCAAACACGAGTAAGTTGATGTGATTGGTCGGCAGTTAGTGTTACCGTCAGCACACACGAGAAAGTTGATGTGCTTGGTCGGAAATTAGCGGTAACGTCAGCAAATAACACGAGTAAGTTGATGTGATTGGTCGGTAGTTAGCGGTCACGTCAGCAAACACGAGTAAGTTGACGCGATGCATTGTCTTTGTATATCAAACTGTCTGGAATTCGTCTACTTGAAGCATATACGATGGCAGACGGTTCCATGGTGGGTGTAAGCCCCCTGATAATACTTCTCTATGAATATCCAATTATATTTGAATACCCCGTGGGTGCAAGGCATGCGAATGCCCCGAGTTCTCCAGAACCAATCGAATGCGACCATTTCAGACACACCCTAATATACACAGGTAAGTCTGGATCCAGCATGGTTTCTGTCAGAAGTTTCTACGTAATATTAATTCTTTAATTGAATGATAAGTGTATTTCCGTGACAAGTATACAAGTCATTTTGCACAAGTTACAAGTTCAAATTTAACAATTTACCGAATAATCCTAGGCCGATAGGGGGAGCCCCTATCAGACTCATCCCCTCTGAAGCCCTTCCCCTCCCCGTGACCTCAGACTTATAAACTTGAATCCTCGGCATATCGTACCATGAATTATCATTAGCGGAGGTTTCAGTATGGTGTGCATGCAGTTTCTCTGTATGCTTCCCCAATTTGTAAGTATTAATATAATCGACTATAATTTGTTTCACCTACTATATCGTGTATATTTGGCCAAATACAGTATTAGTTATGGTATGGATGGTAGTGATGGTATGGATGGTAGTGATGGCATGGATGGTAGTGATGGTAGTGATGGTATGGATGGTAGTGATGGTATAGATGGTAGTGATGGCATGGATGGTAGTGATGGCATGGATGGTAGTGATGGTAGAAATGGTAGTGATGGTATGGATGGTAGTGATGGTATGGATGGTAGTTATGGTATGGATGGTAGTGATGGCATGGATGGTAGTGATGGCATGGATGGTAGTGATGGTAGTGAGGGTATGGATGGTAGTGATGGTATGGATGGTAGTGATGGTAGGAATGGTATGGATGATAGGAATGGTAGTGATGGTATGGATGGTAGTGAAGGTAGGAATGGTATGGATGGTAGTGATGGTATGGATGGTAGTGATGGTAGGAATGGTAGTGATGGCATGGATGGTATGGATGTGATGGTATGGATGGTAGTGAAGGTATGGATGGTAGTGATGGTATGGATGGTATGGATGGTAGTGATGGTAGGAATGGTAGTGATGGTATGGATGGTAGTGATGGTATGGATGGTAGTGATGGTATGGATGGTAGGATGGCATAGATGGTATGGATGGTAGTGATGGTATGGATGGTAGCGATGGTATGGATGGTAGCGATGGTATGGATGGTAGTGATGGTAGTGATGGTATGGATGGTAGTGATGGTAGGAATGGTAGTTATGGTATGGATGGTAGTGATGGTAGTGATGGTATGGATGGTAGTGATGGTAGGAATGGTATGGATGGTAGTGATGGTATGGATGGTAGTGATGGTATGGATGGTAGTGATGGAAGGAATGGTATGGATGGTAGTGATGGTATGGATGGTAGGAATGGTAGTGATGGTATGGATGGTAGTGATGGTATGGATGGTAGTGATGGTAGGAATGGCATGGATGGCATGGATGGTAGTGATGGTATGGATGGTAGGAATGGTATGAATGGTAGTGATGGTATGGATGGTAGTGATGGTATGGATGGTATGGATAGTAGTGATGGTATGGATGGTAGTGATGGTATGGATGGTATGAATGGTATGAATGGTAGTGATGGTATGGATGGTAGTGATGGTATGGATGGTATGGATGGTAGTGATGGTATGGATGGTAGGAATGGTATGGATGGTAGTGATGGTATGGATGGTAGTGATGGTAGGAATGGTAGCGATGGTATGGATGGTAGTGGTGGTATGGATGGTAGTGATGGTAGTGATGGTAGGAATGGTAGTGATGGTATGGATGGTAGGAATGGTAATGATGGTATGGATGGTAGTGATGGCATGGATGGTAGTCATGGTATGGATGGTAGTGATGGTAGGGATGGTAGCGATGGTATGGATGGTAGCGATGGTATGGATGGTAGTGATGGTATGGATGGTAGTGATGGTAGGATTGGTAGTGATGGTATGGATGGTAGTGATGGTATGGATGGTAGTGATGGTATGGATGGTAGTGATGGTATGGATGGTAGTGATGGTAGGATTGGTAGTTATGGTATGGAGGTGATGGTATGGATGGTAGTGATGGTATGGATGGTAGTGATGGTATGGATGGTAGTGATGGTATGGATGGTAGTGATGGTATGGATGGTAGGATGGCATAGATGGTAGTGATGGTATGGATGGTAGTGATGGTATGGATGGTAGTGATGGTAGGAATGGTAGCGATGGTATGGATGGTAGTGATGGTATGGATGGTAGTGATGGTATGGATGGTAGTGATGGTAGGAATGGTAGTTATGGTATGGATGGTAGTGATGGTATGGATGGTAGTGATGGTATGGATGGTAGTGATGGTATTGATGGTAGTGATGGTATGGATGGTAGTGATGGTATGGATGGTAGTGATGGTAGGAATGGTATGGATGGTATGGATGGTAGTGATGGTATGGGTGGTAGGAATGGTATGAATGGTAGTGATGGTATGGATGGTAGTGATGGTATGGATGGTAGTGATGGTATGGATGGTATGGATAGTAGTGATGGTATGGATGGTAGTGATGGTATGGATGGTAGGAATGGTATGAATGGTAGTGATGGTATGGATGGTAGTGATGGTATGGATGGTAGGAATGGTATGGATGGTAGTGATGGTATGGATGGTAGTGATGGCATGGATGGTAGTGATGGTAGGAATGGTAGCGATGGTATGGATGGTAGTGATGGTATGGATGGTAGTGATGGTATGGATGGTAGTGATGGTATGGATGGTAGGAATGGTAATGATGGTATGGATTGTAGTGATGGCATGGATGGTAGTGATGGTAGTGATGGTAGGAATGGTAGCGATGGTATGGCTGGTAGTGATGGTATGGATGGTAGTGATGGTATGGATGGTAGTGATGGTAGGAATGGTAGTTATGGTATGGATGGTAGTGATGGTATGGATGGTAGTGATGGTATGGATGGTAGTGATGGTATGGATGGTAGTGATGGTAGGAATGGTAGTTATGGTAGTGATGGTATGGATGGTAGTGATGGTATGGATGGTAGGATGGCATAGATGGTAGTGATGGTATGGATGGTAGTGGTGGTATGGATGGTAGTGATGGTATGGATGGTAGTGATGGTAGGAATGGTAGCGATGGTATGGATGGTAGTGATGGTATGGATGGTAGTGATGGTATGGATAGTAGTGATGGTATGGATGGTAGTGATGGGATGGATGGTAGTGATGGTAGGAATGGTAGTGATGGTATGGATAGTAGTGATGGTATGGATGGTAGTGATGGTATGGATGGTATTGATGGTAGTGATGGTATGGATGGTATTGATGGTAGTTATGGTATGGATGGTAGTGATGGTATGGATAGTAGTGATGGTATGGATGGTAGTGATGGTATGGATGGTAGTGATGGTATGGATGGTAGTGATGGTATGGATGGTAGTGATGGTAGGAATGGTAGTTATGGTATGGATGTAGTGATGGTGGATGGTATATGGATGGTAGTGATGGTATGGATGGTAGTGATGGTAGGAATGGTATGGATGGTAGTGATGGTATGGATGGTAGAATGGTATGAATGGTAGTGATGGTATGGATAGTAGTGATGGTATGGATGGTAGTGATGGTATGGATGGTATGGATGGTAGTGATGGTATGGATGGTATGAATAGTAGTGATGGTAGTGATGGTATGGATGGTAGTGATGGTATGGATGGTAGTGATGGTATGGATGGTAGTGATGGTATGGATGGTAGTGATGGTATGGTAGTGATGGTATGGATGGTAGGAATGGTAATGATGGTATGGATGATAGTGATGGCATGGATGGTAGTGATGGTATGGATGGTAGTGATGGTAGGAATGGTAGCGATGGTATGGATGGTAGTGATGGTATGGATGGTAGTGATGGTATGGATGGTAGTGATGGTAGGATTGGTAGTTATGGTATGGATGGTAGTGATGGTATGGATGGTAGTGATGGTATGGATGGCAGTGATGTATGGATGGTAGTGATGGTATGGATGGTAGTGATGGTATGGATGGTAGTGATGGTAGGAATGGTATGGATGGTAGTGATGGTATGGATGATAGTGATGGTAGGAATGGTAGTGATGGTATGGATGGTAGTGATGGTATGGATGGTATCACAGGTACATCTTTTAATCATAAGAAACATGTGTACCAAGTTTGATAATCATTCAATGACAGCTGACAACTGCAGCAAACTGTGGTGTACAGATGTACATGTGCACTTCGGCTAAACGCAAAACTCAATCAGTTGCCATAATTTGGAGAAAGATTAATATTTCATCTCAAAAATAGCACAAATAAATCCTCCAATCATAAGAAACATTTGTACCAAGTTTCGTAATCATCCAATGAGAGCTGACAACTGCAGCAAACTTATCATGTACATGTATATGTATACATGTAGAGGCCTACATGTACAATTTACCTAAACAGAAAACTCTTCATTTGCCACAATTTGGAGAAAAATTAATATTTCTTGTCAAAAATAGCACAGGTACATCCTCTAATCATAAGAAACATGTGTACCAAGTTTCATAATCATCCAATGACAGCTGACAACTGGAGCAAAGTTACCATGTAGATGTATATGTATACATGTAGAGGCCTGTATGTACAATTTACCTAAACAGAAAACTCTTCATTTGCCATAATTTTGAGAAAAATTAATATTTCTTCTCAAAAATAGCACAGGTACATCCTCTTATCATAAGAAACATGTGTACCAAGTTTCATAATCATCCAATGACAGCTGACAACTGGAGCAAACTTAGCATGGACATGTATATGTACAATTTACCTAAACAGAAAACTCTTCATTTACCATAATATGGAGAAAAATTAATATTTCTTGTCAAAAATAGCACAGGTACATCCTCTAATCATAAGAAACATGTGTACCAAGTTTCATAATCATCCAATGACAGCTGACAACTGGAGCAAAGTTACCATGTAGATGTATATGTATACATGTAGAGGCCTACATGTACAATTTACCTAAACAGAAAACTCTTCATTTGCCATAATTTTGAGAAATATTAATATTTCTTCTCAAAAATAGCACAGGTACATCCTCTTATCATAAGAAACATGTATACCAAGTTTCATAATCATCCAATGACAGCTGACAACTGCAAGAAACTTTCCAAGTACAGATGTACATGTGCACTTCAGCTAAACGCAAAACTCATTCATAGGGATTTTAACATTAGAGTACCCCAGGGGTAGTACCCCCAGGTGGCATAACCACCCCCATATTTTTTATATTTTTTTTATATTTTTTCTAATTTTTCTGGATTTTTTTTTAACTTGCTAAACCAAAAACCCATTCATTTCCAGGCAGGGGACACCGACACCGACACCGACGACGACATTCTCTTTCCCCCTCTCACAATATCTCCCCTTTACTTCGTGAGGCGAGATAAAAATGTGGCTACAAATGTAGCCACATTTTGTAGCCACAAAAACCCCGGCATTTGCGGTTAGGCCAAGTATTCATATACTTTGAAATTATCTCCCTTTCATCACAATACACAACAGCCTAAAAGAAATTCATAATTTCTGTTAGATCGTGACAGGTGATTATAATGGAACAGAGATTATTGTAAAGGTTATACATATTAGCATATATATATTGTACTGAGAAGAAATTGTATCAACCTCTGTAATTTTCCTCTTTCTTGCTTTACCAGCTCCCACTTCTTCACCATTCTGAAATAGAAATTCAAGAGAGTTCTATTGTATGAATTACCAATGGCTTACCTTCCTTTGACTACCATCATCGTTCAAACATATTTATCTGTGAAGCATATGTAATACGCCTTTATATCAATATATCACCTAATGAGAAAAAAATGAGGAGGAGCAATCAAAATAGCCATTGCTGAATTCACTAGCCTGGAAAATTCATCAATATTCCTTCATGGATGGTAAAATTATGATAATTTTCTTAGCTGATAGATTTATCTATTAATCATTTTGGAACTATTACAGTATCATGTTTTCCATCACAGTGATGGTTTTGGCAGTTGAGTTTCAATTTAACTAGCATTCAGTGTTAGGATTGGGTGTATTTCATGAATCTGGGTTAAACTTTACATGTACGTTACTGTTGACCAAGGATTATCCTTGGTCTTTCAGCTTTATTTTTAACTCTGATTCAAATTTGTAGCAACTTGCTACCGCTAATCAAAGTCCAACTCTCAATATCATTTTGTGCCACTTGTTCAAACATGATAGATATCAACTTAAGTGGGTTATCAATTAGGAAATATAGGCAATATTGATTAATATTAAGAGACCGTCAATATCACATTGTTCTTATCCACTGTCATGAGAGGAGAGTATGGATTCTGTCAAAACTGATTCCACTGACTCATACATGTACTTACTTTCACACAACACAGATTTAGTGATCATAACCATTCTGTATGGTGCCACATGTTGTGGTCCTGCCAGAGGATAATATTACATAATTTCAACTCACCACAGTTTATGTCTAATGTTTAAGGAAATTATGATTTTTATTTATTATAGGGTCTCTGATATGATACAATCAGTGAATAGAAATTCATCTAAACTGCCTTCAAGGTTAAAAATAGACTGCATTACTAGTACAAGTTTTCTGGCAAGAAATTTGAAGGTACACTAAAAGTGAAACACAATTCTTGATGGGCCATGACTTAATGAGAGGAAGAAGCTATCAGTAGAACAACATAAATGTTGTTCATTTCTCTACTGGAGCCATATTTATATCAAATTCCAGAACCTATTGGCTGTCCTATGCAATTTTATATACTGTACATGTACAAGAATTGCATTATAGGATTACCTCCCTTGCAATTCCCTGTAGGAGTAAAATGTGATTCACAGACTGCATGTACAATAATATGGCATTCTCTGATACAATATTTAAACAAAATGATCTGGTAAGAAAATATTATGTTTATTAACTTTCAATATTTTTGAGAATGATAAAAAAGATATATTCTTGGATAAGAATGTTTTGTAAATATACTTGGTATTTTAGAAACTTTTTTTGTGAACATTTGTTTTGTTGGTATTTATACTGTACATGACCACAATGTGTTGCTGCAGCATGTAGTTTCTCTGAGGGGCAGCAAAAATATGGTTTAAGATGAACATTATTCTGCATGTAATATGGTAATGGTAATTAGAACTGATATACAGGCTACATAGAAAAAGACAAATTAATTGGCACCAACCTCTGCACTCTTTCTCCCTTCTTCCTCACCGTCCCCATCCTGAAATAGAAACTCAGTAGATTATCATGGTGATGATGTATTTTAAAAGGGTTTATGTCCTGATAATTTCTTTCTGTTACTTAAATTGAACTTCACACATTTCATCTGCTGAAATAAGAGTCTGAAATTCCACTATTCCTTAAAATGTATTAAGCCTGGTCACATGACATGATTACTAAAAACATGGTTATTGACTCAAATTTTGAAATATTTAACCTCACAGGCAACATATAAATGGCTCCAACCTCTGTCTGCCTTGTGTCCCTTCATTCTTCATTTTTTTCTTCAATATCCTGTGATACATACATATGTGTGTATATGGAGAATTATATTTGTTCCGAATTAACTTAAAAATTAAAATTAGGCTACATAGAAAAAGACAGCTTAATTGGCACCAACCTCTGCACTCTTTGTCCCCTCTTCCTCACCGTCCCCATCCTGAAATAGAAATTCAGTAGATTATCATGGTTAATTATTGATTAAATAAGTGTTGAAAATAGCAGTGTAGAAAACTAAATTGGGTGAGAAGGGGAGTGATTTTAAAACAGTGGTGCACCAACTGTCATCTTCAAGTAAAGACTCTGCTACCTTAAGAAGAGTGATGGCTAGGCGCTACAATCATAAATTTGGGAAACCACACAGCTATTATAGTCATGCTGAATGGTTGATCTCAACCCAGAACCACCGGGTACTCCAATCCAGCAATACAATACATACAGCTCTAAAACACATTGTTTTTTCTGTTTCACTTCTATATTTTTATGTATGTATTAAAATATGATTTGAATTACCATAGGCCATGCATTCAGGTAACCCCCTTCATAATCATCCCCACTCTCTTCTCTCCTCTTCATTATCCATTTTCCCCTCTCCGTGTCCTCCCAGTTCCTGTAAAAGGATTTGATGCTAGCCTTATCTGAAAATAGTCAATTTTACAGAAGAAAATATAAATACAACAAATTCTGCTGATTCAATGTTTCAGTTATTTAACACTTCTTGATACCCCTGAAAGATAACCACCAAAACTGATTGTCATGAATTTCGGGAAATTTGGTTAGCTCCCTTGCACTACAAGTTCAACAGCTGGTTGTCCACATTCTTCATGTTTGACAAGGTTTCAACAACATTTGTCAGTCATTCATGCTGAAAATAAAATGCAACACCATAGTCTTAAAGTATAATATTTCTTATTGATCATGTCACTACAATTTTGGAGACGTATAGGCTTAAGTTGTGTGTTTCAAATGTGATGAGGGAAAGGAAGACTATTTATCTTTACGGTTACACAACTTTAATTGGTACGCATACATGTACTAGCATGTAGATGAGAGAAATTTAAAGTGTGTACATGGAGTCTTACGTACTGCCAACATGGAGCACTTCCCACTTTAGCATATCTCCATCATAGTTCAGGGTTGTTTGTACTGATGGCTTCAGCAAGTCATAGCTATCAGTAAACGGGTTCTCTGCCCCTTTCCTCACCTCTGTCAGCATTCCATCAATGTCAAAAAGGACGACTATGTATTCTGAAAATAAAATTATTTATGCACTTATATAATATATTACATGTATATAACGGTACATGTTACTGATGTAGTATTTGTTTAGCCTTGTATTTGTATAGTTCTTCAGTCACTGGGTAAATACTTCATGTAGGCATATATTGGCTGAGTCTTTGTGTTGCTGAAAAGGCACAAGTATAGACACATTGCTGTCCCTGGTATTGGCTAGTTTATGCATGGTCTCATGATTCTTACCTGGAGTATGAACATGTCACTGGCATAATATTTATTTGTTTGGACTTCACAGTTAATTCCAGGACAACAAATACATTTCTGTGACAATTTATGAGTAAGCAATTGTTCGAAACCAGTAAGAAGTTACATTCACTCTAGAGTAGCACATTAAATAAGAATAAAATAAGGCTGATTTGCCCTGCATGCCAGAGAGCACTGTTCCAAAAACTGGAATTCATTTTCTAAACAATATATGTAGTTTGTAATTTTCAACGTATAAATAAAATGGTTTAGACTATGCGATATGAAGCATATCTTCAGACTAAATATTGATCACAATCAGGTTTCTTGTTGCCCACAACTGCTGGTGAAAACTTTCATTTTGTTAACTATAGTGAACACAGCTAAACAGCGGTTTTACCAGGTCAGGGAAAAAAGACTAACTGGGATATCATCACTCTTGAGATACTAAATCGAAGTTTGGATATTGAAATAATATATCATACATGTACTTGGCTTTCTCGAATGATTTTCATCCAACACAGCAATGCCATATTAAACTACAAAAACAAGATAGAATCTACTTCACAAAACTGCCAATAATTTTGCTGACTTTTTCTAAGACAAGTTATTCTCTATGCCATTGCAATTTATTTATTATTATTATTATTATATTTTTTTTTATTTTCATGTTGTTGCAGTCTACGTGTCTATACTTCCCATCACTCACCACTACGAATAGAAAAAAAAACTAGCAAAATATGCCAGATAGATTCCCCTATTTTCAGATATAAGTTCTGGGGATTACAAACTCTGATGTTCGGAGAATGGAAAATAAGCAGAGATTTGGACTCTAAATTTCTGATATCAGTTAGTCCTTTTTCTGACCTAGCTGTTAACTACTGGCATATTTCTACTGGATCAGAAATATTAATAACTAAAACTCACCTGCCATTTTCGTGTGTTCAAAAATACCGCAAAAAGTCTGGCACAACAAACGTGGCTGAAAGAAAACCGTGCAACTATTGGCTACAGTGGAAAAGGTCCACCAATCAAATACGCCGTTACATAACAGCCACAGACCGAACGAAAATGAGCTGGAAATTGTTAAATATACTGTATATGAATTCCTCTTACCGCACCTAAACACGTTATGTTTACGCCAAGCTAGAAAATATGTCACATCGACTTCGTACTCGCCACAAATCATACGGGATATGTGACCGTAAACAGCGCGCGTAAACAGCGGAACGAAAACGATGGGGTCAAGGTCGAACGAAAAGCTGCATGAAGTCAAGGTCAAACGAAACGCTTTTTCGGCTCGGCATCACACGCCTGACAAATGGTTTCGCTTGGTACGGGAAGACAAATTGTTTCGCTTGGACGAACGAAGATTTAAGCTTAGCGCAATATATAAACTAAACGATATCGAATATTCCCATCAAATCGCTAAGTTAAAAAAGCGTTTAGAAATGCCGGTACTTACTTTACATTCAGTAGTTTCAAACTAGTGTACGGCGTAAACTGAACAAAAAGAAATACCGGGCACAGAACGTTTTCACCCCTGACTAAGGCTATGCACCACATATATTTATTTCATAGCACAGGGATTAATATAATAGCGGCTGGGGAAAGCCCCGACACGCCTGATTTGCAAAATAAAAACACAAATTTGCGCGAGTTGAACGAAAAGAGAAACGCGTTCGAAACGCGTTTATAAAACGCGTTTCGAAACGCGTTTCGATTAGAGCAAACGCGTTTGACGAGGGAAACGCGTTTTGATAAGAGATAAATTAACGGGAGCTGAACGAAAAGAGAAACGCGTTTTCAAACGCGTTTCAATTAGAGCAAACGCGTTTGACGAGGGAAACGCGTTTTGATAAAAGAAAAATTAAGCGATATTGAAAGCGTTTCGTTTCTGATAATCGTTTGAAACGCGTTTACATTTCGTTCCGTTCGCGTTTCGTTAGGTCAAACTAAACGAAAATAACCGGACACCGAACGCTTTTACCCCTGTATGTTTTTTATGTGCTTTAGGACATGTCAAATAAGAAACAATTTGTTAACACTCGATAAACTGGGACTCACTACCCTTTTAATCACTTCAAAATTACTCCTGTGTTAATAAGTACAATTTTTGTGACAATAGGGGGTAGGGTTACAAGAATAGTCTTATCTTCCATAATTATTATCCAATCTTTATGTAATGTTGGCCACATATTATTCAGCATTGATTGCTGCATCGAATATGTACAAGATAATATCACTATTTGTTGGGTTATGACGTCACACAGGGACCAAACATACAAAAGTAGGAGTAGTAGCGAAAGCTGGCGTTTTGGCTGCGTGAGGGAGTGCTTGAGCGATTGAGGGACCATTCTTGGTTCGATTGCGTCGGGAGAGGTATCAAAGTGAAGCCCTCGGTATGTAGACCACGGCTTGAGAGATCTCCACATGATCTGTGATGTCATTGGTGACGTCATCAGTAGGAGTAGTAGACAAAGTAGTAATTTTGAGGATGCGGAGGAAAGTTTTTGGGGTAGAGATGGACCATCTGTGGTCTAAATGGACCGTGGGGGGGTGTCATCTTGTAACTCTCTGCATGTAGATGCAGAGGGACACCCCACACGGTCCATTTAGACCACGGATGGTCCATCTCTACCCCAAAAACCTTCCTCCGCATCCTCAAAATGCCTACTTTGTCTACTACTCCTACTGATGATGTCACCAATGACATCACAGATCATGTGGAGATCCCTCAAGCCGTGGTCTACATACCGAAGGCTTCACTTTGACACCTCATCTGATGCATTCGATCCAAAAATGGTCCCTCAATCGCTTAAGCACACCCTCACGCGCCCCAAAACGCCCGCTTTCGCTACTACTGCTACTTTTGTATGTATGGTCCCTGTGTGACGTCATACCCAAGAAATAGTGATTATCTTGTAAATATTCGATGCAGCAATCAATGCTGAATAATAGATGGCCAACATTATAAAAATTGGATAATAATTATGGAAGATAAGACTATTCTTGTAACCCTACCTCCTATTGTCACACAAATTGTACTTATTAACACAGTAGTAATTTCAAAGTGATTAAAAGGGTAGTGAGTCCCAGTTTATCAAATGTTAACAAATTGTTTCTTATTTGACATGTCCTAAAGCACATAAAAAACATAGTTTCGGTCTGTAGTGGGAGGGGTGCAAGGTGAGCCCCAGTAGCTCACGGACTAATTGTGGAAAAAAAACACAGTACATATCCTATCATGTTCACAGGTCAAGCTCCATTCACCCAGACCGGAAGTGACGTCATACGGGACTGGTGGCGCCCCCTGGCGGAAAAAAGGGTGACCAAGAGTTACTTCCCTGGAAAAGGGGGTAGTATATCCTTGCTACCTACTACTGGCTATGTTAAAACACCCAATGCTGTAACTCGCTCTCAATACAGTATACTGCTATTTGTATTAACCACATAGGTTTTCGCTAAGACCGCATTGCTGCTCTTTAGCACGAAATAAAAGCACTACAATACCGTTTTACCATGCTTGATCGATGCTAAAGTGCAGCAATGCGGTCTCAGAGAACACCAATGTAGTTAAAGTGACCGTAAATCCTCAAGTAACGTTTCCAGCAAATGAAAGACCAGGTCTGTCGCAATCATATCTAGGTCCAGTAACGTCACACTGCCTTAATACATATATTTCAAACTTTGTATGCACTTTCCAATGCTTGATTTCTTTGAGTTTCAACACAGACTCACTGTTCCAATGTACATGTTCCACTAAAATCTGGGTGATGGTGACTCATGAGTGTCAAGTCAATTTGAATCTTGCATTTAAATTTCCAGATTTTGGAACATGCACATTGGAACAGTGAGTCTGTGTTGAAACTCAGAGTGTACATACCTTAAGCTTGAATCAAGCATTGGAGCGGGTGGTTGGGTGGGTTCAGGTTCCTGTTGCTTCAATGCATTTTCATGAGAAGCAACAGGAACTTGATAATGTGGTGTCTAGCACTGTAATATCGCTTGTCTTTATTGCACCATGTAAGTGTCCTGTCTGTGTCTTGTGCGCTGTCCTCCATGTTTATAGGGTGGATGGAGGGTGTCTGGTTCTATGCTGCTTCAAAGATCTCTTCTTTGAAGTAGCAGGAACACAACTGGGCTGGGTGGTGCTTAGTTGGTTCGTCGTGATATAGCTGAAATATTGTTGAAAGCGACGTTAAATTCTATTCACTCACTCACTCACTCAAGCATTGGAAAGTGTATACAAAGTTTGAAATATATGTATTAAGCAGTGTGACGTCACCGGACCTATCCATATGATTGCGACAGACCACAATAGAATTCCATGCTTTAATTGCTGTTTACTCTGTGTAATAAAATCGTCAAAAAAGTACAATAAATATTTCCCTACACTGTTCGCAATGGTCTTTCATTTGATGGAAACTTTACTTGAGAGTTTACATAATACAGAAGCAGTGTTCTTTATTGGGATTGCGTTCCAGCCTTGGGTGTTTTAACATGGCCTGTCTCAAGTGCGCGTCCGAGCGACTGTGCTTTCTCTACTACACATGGGGTCACAGATGACGTCACCTAGTCTTCTCTGGGTACACGTCAAGGTCCACATGTTCGTTCAAGGGTCATTTGTCCACCCCTATGGCTATTGACTAGGGGTACACGTCTCAAGTGTGTACTCGAGCATAAGCTGTATAGGACGGCGATGCGCTGATTGGTGGAGAGAACACTGTAGGAGAGTTCTGGTGGGGTGCAGGCTTATAAAAGTGGCGGTATCTGGGAGTTTTCATCATTCACTGATCCGCAGCTATCCCATACATGCATTCCCGTATAGATTAACATGCAAATGTTCGAATCAGGGGGGAAATTTGGCCCACATAGGTTTCGCCTAGTCCGAGTTGTATTCCTTGCCTCCAGATGGCAGCACGATCGATGCTAAAACGGGAATTCCCACAGCAGCGCCGCCATTTTATGTGTTGATTTTTTGCGAAGATTTCCCGGACAGGGCACGCTCGTCCCTGAGGTCGCACTGACCATAGACTCGCCATAATAACATCGTAGAGCACATATAGGTTATCATTATTACTATAAGTCTTACTTCCCATGGATTCCTGTATTATTTCGTGCCAATACGGTTTCCCTTATTTGGCTGTATAGCTATGTGGAGAAACTGAGGGTTCCCTACTTCCCATTTATGCCGGTCACAGTGCTGGCGATATTGTCGGGGACCATGTTAGAAGACTTGCATTCCGGAAGATTCACATTGGAATTCACTAGGGTATCTTAACTTCGATTACCCAACGGACATTATATTACCGGGCAGTACCGGATATGATATTGCCGGAGATTCAAGATACAGTCCAGACAGGCCAGATTCTGGTTTGAAGTGGCATTGATCGCTTTCACCTGCAACTTCTCTACACATTTTAAAACACCTCGGCACATCATGTGTACCAAGTTTCGGGCAGATCGATTCAGCGGTTCCGGAGAAGATCTTGAAAAGTTTTGAGTTAAATCCAAAATGGCCACAGAACCATTCGACCGAATTTCTAGCATGCAATAGATGGTGATCTGTCTTTAATGTGCGTGGAGTTTGAGCATGATTCGCCTTAATCATTTCTATCATAGTCTATCATGTCACCAGAAATCTGTATATTTGCAAATTTGGGTGAAGTACGTTTGAGAACAGCGGCAAAGCTATTGAAGCTACGTGGTTCCGAAAGAGCTGCTCATGGAGAATATAATGCACAAGCTGCAAGGATGTACTCCCATTGTTCCAGAGCTACAGCCTGTATAAGATGTGTTGCGTTTCTGACAATATTCATGATGGCGACCAAATCACGTGACGTAGGAGTAAAATTGTTGCATATTCGTGATCGCTGTATCATATAAGACATGGCACTGTTTATAATAATGCATCACGTGAGAATGTGAGAAATATAATAGTCCGGTACTGGTTATAGATGTAGTAATGTGAGAAATATAATAGTCCGGTAGGCCTACTGGTTATACGTGTAGTAATGTGAGAAATATAATAGTCCGGTACTGGTTATAGATGTAGTAATGTGAGAAATATAATAGTCCGGTACTGGTTATAGATGTAGTAATGTGAGAAATATAATAGTCCGGTATTGGTTATACATGTAGTAATGTGAGAAATATAATAGTCCGGTACTGGTTATACATGTAGTAATGTGAGAAATATAATAGTCCGGTATTGGTTATACATGTAGTAATGTGAGAAATATAATAGTCCGGTACTGGTTATACATGTAGTAATGTGAGAAATATAATAGTCCGGTACTGGTTATACATGTAGTAATGTGAGAAATATAATAGTCCGGGACTGGTTATACATGTAGCAATGTGAGAAATATAATGGTCCGGTACTGGTTATACATGTAGTAATGTGAGAAATATAATTGTCCGGTACTGGTTATACATGTAGTAATGTGAGAAATATAATAGTCCGGTACTGTTTATAGATGTAGTAATGTGAGAAATATAATGGTCCGGTACTGGTTATACATGTAGTAATGTGAGAAATATAATAGTCCGGTACTGGTTATACATGTAGTAATGTGAGAACTATAATAGTCCGGTACTGGTTATACATGTAGTAATGTGAGAAATATAATAGTCCGGTACTGGTTATACATGTAGTAATGTGAGAAATATAATAGTCCGGGACTGGTTATAGATGTAGTAATGTGAGAAATATAATAGTCCGGTACTGGTTATACATGTAGCAATGTGAGAAATATAATGGTCCGGTACTGGTTATACATGTAGTAATGTGAGAAATATAATTGTCCGGTACTGTTTATACATGTAGTAATGTGATAAATATAATGGTCCGGTACTGGTTATAGATGTAGTAATGTGAGAAATATAATGGTCCGGTACTGGTTATAGATGTAGTAATGTGAGAAATATAATAGTCCGGTACTGGTTATACATGTAGTAATGTGAGAAATATAATAGTCCGGTACTGGTTATACATGTAGTAATGTTTTCCCCTTGGCGTATGGTTTGAGGTATTTCTTCCTGTAAATGCCCCCAAACCAGATATTATAAACTCAAGAAGGAGAGAGGCGCTGTTGCAAACTATTCCTCATGGAAATGTATCAATGAATGATAACTGATCAGAACCGGTATTTACTATATACAAATTAATATGGACATTATCAACACCGTTATGGAGAAAATATTAGAAATATTCCCGACGTACCTCTGAATTACGATTTTTCATTGTCTGGATAAAGTAAGGAAAGCCGATGGAAAAAAAATAATGTTATGGAGACGTTTGTCTTGTACATTAATCGAGTCCGCGTTCATCTGAAGTATCGTAATAGGTTCCATATTTTTGACCAGGTTGTGTTTAACGCGCGCGTCATTTTTTTACCTTAGGTCTGTAAAAATTGTGTGCTACAAGAAAATTGCATCGTTTATCTTGTTTGTAATCCGATTGTCCATAATATCACTTGTACCAAAGCCGTTAAGACGCCGGCGTGCAAGGTGCTGAACAAGTGACCGTCACATATGTTGCCGATATGCTAAGTATATTAATTTACTTGGAAATTCGAATATCTGGAAGTTAAAAAATCACTTGGTCATTGTTGTTGTTGTTGTACAACAACAATTGTTGGTCAGATATTTGTCTAACCTTTCAGCCGCACATTTGATGATTTCTAACAGATTGGCGGGGGACAGAGGAAACCCCGAATAGCGCATGCTAGCAGAACGACTTGCATTCTGTCCTTAGATAGGCCTAGAATGACTGGGTGCGTGCTGGCTCGGCAGATCGGTGTCCTGGATAATAGGGACCGTGGGCACTTTTTTATATAATTTTTACTAAGATGAGATTGCGCAATCCCGTGGTCGAGTAAAATCGGCGCTTTCTACCCTCAGGCAGATAATCTGTCATAAATTATCAGTCATGTGGATGTGGGTTATAGGAAGCTCGAACTACAACTCACAGCGATCTGAAATTCTGTTGTACCGTAAACCGGGGTGACTTTGAACGGCGGGGTGACTTTGAACGTTTGACGGGTCCTTTTTCGTGATTTGTTTTCGCGGTATTTTGTGAGTATGAAGGTGGTATACAATTCTACCTTACAGGGTAGAAAGAAATTCTCAAAATATCCCCTGCAGCTTACTGACACAGCTTCCTTGTCATGTCTATTTGCCACTCATGTTTACCTTAATTGTTATGTTCACATATTATCTGATTGGCTATTGCCCTCTAATTTTGTGTATCGAACCATTTCAGTCTTTGTTAGTCGTTTTGTATATAAGAGCCTGTAACTGCTGTTAGATCACATCCTGAAGATGACAAATAAAATTTTGTCGAAATATTGAGACTGTCACCATGCGTTTATTAAGTTTATTCGGAGTTACTTTGCCTCTGCATTATGCCAAGCTTATCAGTGGATCAACACGGTTACTGACACTTCGTAAGTGCAATGTGAATATTTGGACATTTTTCGGTGGCGGTAAAAATCTTTGTGATCCTCCTAATACTATTGTGTAAAACAAGTTGTTCTGCATATGATGTATCAGGTGTGATGTTGCAAACATGATACAGGTGTAATTAACTGTCTATCCTTTTTTTGTTTTAAATAAGAATGCAAAAAACGACAAGGGTGACTTTGAACACCAAAATTTGATTTTGCGGGAATCTTGGTCAATGCTGTAGGAGGACTCAAACGACACTTTACTGTTCAATACTGAACAGGAGAAGGTGGGTAGCATAGTTCACCAATACTGAATTACACATTGATGTATTAATATGTTTATTATATATATTTTGCAGATATCTAACTAGGTAGAAGATAATACTCTACCGGTACCATATCCAAAGATGCCTCGGACATATAAGAGAAAACTTGGTGGTCGGACTTACCAAAATTACACATCAGAAACCCAAGAAAAGGCAGTGAAGGATAAGCTCCAAGGATCACTGACATTGAGAATGTTTTCTCATGTCCGAGGCATCTTAAATTTGGATATGGTACCGGTACAGTATATATCTTCTAACTAGTTAGATATCTGCAAAACATATATAATAAACATATTCACGGAGGAGAAACAACTATCCCTACTTCCGGGTTTTGACGAAATTTGCCATGCTTGCGGGTAGAGCAACATTATCGTCCGGGTAAAATGGCCGATTCTAACAGACGGAGGTCAATCTTCCGACAATTCAGACGAACCATCTAAGTAAGTAGTAGACATAAAGCTACCAGTTGGTGGTAGAGATTCTTATGAACCTATAGAGACTAAGAACGAGTTGTATTGTTGCCTGGATGTTTCCCTATAGTCTTCACAAAATAGGCAGTCAATTGTGCAAGCGAACATTTGTCAAATCCACGCGACTTAATTGCACGCCAGTTTGTCTTCAATGGTTCGCAACTGACTACCATGAACCGCCAACTCAATTGGGCACAAGTCCGCGAGGACCTAATTTAGGGTCTAAAAAAACGTTTGAAATTAATTTTTTACTTGGCCGTTTCTCTCTAGCCTAAACGTCTGGAACTAAACGCTGAAAGGTGACATCAGAAATAAAATAATAATTGAAAAAAATTGTAATCAAATCGGACGTCGCTAAAGTTACGTTGTTCATGTGACGTCACAATGTCTTGGCGTCAGTCCTTTCAGTTTCAATCAGATTGTGAAATAAACGACACACACCAGTTTACAGCGTGAAGTGCGAAAACGACTTGAACAGTTACGTTATGTAATATATCGCACATGCTAAGAATTAAACACTTGATTCAATCACCTAGTACCTTGAACCATTTAGAACAAACCTGAAGTTTCCATTGTGAGCTTGAAGGTGTTTTTCCAAGGCGTTCTGATATGTAACTGAACGTCTGAAATGACGACTGTTATTTCCCATGAATGAATATCCAGTAATATTGCCCATAATCTCAGGAGAAATGTGAAAGAAATCCAAATTTCTAACACCAGCTCACTTGTGGTGTCATTATAAAAAGAAAAGACATTTTTTTGTCCATTTTCAGGTCGGATATTTCGATTTCTTTATTCTTTTGATTTCCTCGTACAAACGGCCTGATAAATTAGTAAATAATAATCTGATATGAAATAAAATAGTTTTGTTCACTTTTCCATGCAGAAAAGCAAGAATTTTGTGGAAATAAGAAGAAAATATCACTTTTCTGGTTCCCCACATGGCCGCAATTTCGGATTTACCCATCATTCTCTGCTCAGTTGATTATGCAAATAGGCCCCAAAAGACCCCAGTATGATAAGCAAAGTCACGGGGTTTCAGCTCTCAGTTTTTTTGTCTTTCCGGAGATAGAGTGCAAAGTTTGGTAGGGGATGCATAATGCCCCCCAGGGCCGGTAGGGTTATGGTTTGTATAATCTTTTAACTTCCTAGGTAAAAAGCGCACTCCCTTGTATATTATATTTCAAATTTATTACCCGGAAGCATGAGTAAGTGCACCCGGAAGACTGAATAATATCACCAAAAGTGCAGATTAATGAAATGTACGTCGAAAAAACGCTCGGTAGCGTATAATTCAAGCACCAATGGGTCTACCCTGCTATAGAGTGGACGATCCGTCATATAACCGAAGATTGAAGACAAATTGGCGCGGAATTAACTCGCGTGGTTTTGACAAATGTTCGCTTGCACAATTGACTGCCTGTTTTGTGAAGATTATAGAGAAACATCCAGACAACAATACAGCTCGTTCTTAGCCTATGTAGGTTCATAAGAATCTCTATCACCAACTGGTAGCTTTATGTCTACTACTTACTTAGACGGTTTGTCTGAATTGTCGGAAGATTGAACTCCGTCTGTTAGAATCGGCCATTTTACCCGGAAGATAAAGTTGCTCTACCCGCAAGCATGGCAAATTTTGTCAAAATCCCGGAAGTAGGGATAGTTGTTTCTCCTCCGTGATATTAATACATCGATGTGTAACTCAGTTGGGCTGAGTCCTCCTAAGTGTCCGAGCCAGATTTCAAATGAAGGTGTGGTATATCTGCTTACAGATGGTAGCGGATAGTAGGCCTAATCTCCAGGTGCCGACAAGAGTTTTACCATTTTATGTATTTTTCTGTGATTTTCTGTTGAATTGATGAGAAGATGATTAAAAATATTTTTAAAAACCTTAAATGCGTTCAATGTCACCCCTATTAGGGATGGGTTTGAATTTTCGTCTATAATAATGGTAAAAATAAGGGAATAACATAGGTGTTCAATGTCACCCAAAACACGGGGTGACTTTGAACAGCTAGTTATTTAAAAAAATATATATTAACCATTTCATGAAACTTTACCAAACAAACATGTCAGAAAGGGTAGACCTCAGAAGGTATTTTGAGATTATAATATCACAAATTTATTAAGATGAAGTAGCCGAAATCAAACAAAAACCGAAAAAGGTGTTCAAAGTCACCCCGTTATCATTCGATTTGTTATGGTGCAACAATATGCAAAACTATATTACTCCAATGACTAATGTGGTATTTCAGGGCAGGTCCATGATAGTTGACTCAGTTTGACCAAAGAATGCGAGACTTGACCTATTACTGAACATGTAACCACGGAATACTTATCAATCTCTGTCTTCTTTCATTTCAGGATATCCTGTCCTATCTCGATATGATTCTTGAGCTGAAATAGACACTGACACATATATTAAACTATTCGATCAGGTACAGCATGGAATTGTCGGAAACATCAGTTCATAACACGATGGAAACAAAGCCAGGGTGGACTGTCCAGATGTTATCAGTTGTGAAACAGGAAATCTCAACTGTGAGTCTGGACAATACACCACTGACCGCTGTAAAACACGAATCTTCGACGGAGAGTTTGGACAAGACAATATTACCCACTGTTACCTATAAACACGAATCACCGCCTGTGAGTTCAGGCAAGGCGACATTGACCACTGTAAACCACATATCTGCGAATTTGGAGAAGGCATCAGGGTCACAATTACGCCAGCTAGAATGTACAGCGCCTGATTCTGTATTGAATCGAAGCATGCTGCCAGAGGTTAAGCAAGAACCTGTTGAATATGGGGACACTCTTTCTATACCGGTAGTCGCTCAGAACGAACTACCAAGCATTCAATTGGAGGAATCTGTTCCTTGCGCATCAATGAAATTAGAGGAAATATCAACCCAGGACATCGGCATATCGAAGACGGTGAGTACACGGCAGTCCATAAATATCAAGTCAATGAAGTCACAGTAACCAAGGAGGTTATACGGTGTAGTTATACATGGTTGCATGACAGAGGAAGGTCCAATGAGTATCGAATATATTTTGCGATAACATGGGGTGAATTTTTGTGTTAAGTTTCTGTTCATGTCTGAATATGATAGAACTATATTGTTTCGTATCAGTTTACTCAATATCGTCATGCAAAAGATTTCTTACTAATTTGTTATCAGATGTTTCTGATATAAATGTAAATAATGCTGCGCAATTGATGTTTCTTTATTGCATTTACCATGATATTGTAATATTACTAGTTCCAGTGGGACCTGCAGATATGGCGTATACATATCACGCCTAGTAGCATTTGCTAGATCTTGTGTTAAATGTGACGATTTTAATCAACGTCACAAAACCTTGTTGCAGAAACTTATGAAACAGGGCTACACCACCAAGCGCATAAAACTCAAAGTTTCTCAAATTTAGCGATACATATCGCATGCTGATAGCAAATACGAGCGTAGTGTGCAAGATCTATGGTGTTACGTTTCGTAATTTGTGTCTAATTCCGCTTAACCCGGGGCTAGGGGCCGTATGAACCCATGTACTTCAAGATCCTCATGGTACTCATATGAACAGTCACAATCAAAGCGTGACTGAGATACATCAGTATTTAGATGACGACTTTACAATGAATAGTATGGATTAAGAATATTGATCAGCGATACAGAATTGATAAGTTTGCAACATCATGATGTCTTGCCAGCATCATTGAAAACTGTTGACCGCTTCTCTCTAGAAGGAAACAAGCCTATGTTTATGTATACCGGTACTATGATTGTCTTTTTGAATTTTGTGCTAATACTGTTATATGGAATATGGAATAGGTCTTTGGATTATGGATGCGGATATTCTCTAATGGATGAACGCTGAATTATGAATGACGGACCAGACGCTTGTATTCTCAAAACAGAAGTGGGACATCATGTGACAGGTTTTCAGTCAATCAGCCGATCTTTCGATCGATCTGCCATAAAATAGTGCCCATTGTTGATGACTTCGAATCACCCAAAGGCCACCTGGATATTCAGTGCTATATCCAGACAGACTGTTGTTCTCTTTTGTCTCGTGACCCTTACATGAATGGTTGATCATTATTGTTTATGTTATTTAACACGTGAATTCAATGACGTTAAGTTATTTAGAAATATTTGGATCATCACTAAATCTATGAATGGGTTTTGTTCTCAGTTGTTAATCATTCAAACTGGGTTTTATTATCTTTCAGGAAGGTCTTAGTTTTACCGAGGGCGAGACCAAGTACCCGTCAACAAGGCACGATATTAGCAATCACCCATATCCCGTGACTCTATATCAGCGACAAACAATCCCATTGGGAAATGTGGTGAGGGAGGAGAAGGAACAGACAGATGGACGCACAAAATCGGACGGTTCTACATGTATGAGAACACAAACAGGGGAAAAGCCATATCTAAGATCAATGTGTGATTATAGATGTTCGAACAATACTGGCCTCGTTAAACACACGATAACGCACACTGGTGAAAAGCAGTATCTATGCTCAATTTGCAATTATAGATGTAACAGAAACAGTGACCTTGTTATACACTCGAGAACACACACTGGAGAAAAGCCGTATGCATGCTCTACGTGTGAGTATAGATGTACCAACAATAGTGCCCTTGCTAGACACCGGAGAAGGCACACCAGAGAAAAGTCATTCGGGTGCTCAGTGTGTGAATATAGATGTTCGAACATTAGTGGCCTTGTTAGACACATGGGGACACACACTGGAGAAAAACCGTATACATGCTCTAGGTGTGATTATAAATGTTCGAACCATAGTGACTTTTTTAGACATTCGAGGACACACACTGGAAAAAAGCGGTATGGGTGTTCAGTATGCAATTATAGGTGTACCGAAAACGGTCACCTTGTTATACACATGAGAACGCACACTGGAGAAAAGCCGTATGTATGCTCTACGTGTGATTATAGATGTTCCGACAATAGTGCCCTTGCTAGACACAGAAGAACCCACACTGGAGAAAAGCGGTATGGATGTTCAGTATGCGATTATAGATGTAACAGAAACAGTGACCTTGTTACACACACAAGAACACACACTGGAGAAAAGCCGTACAAATGCTCCATGTGTGATTATAGATCTTCCGGCAATAGTTCGCTTGCTAGACACCGGAGAACACACACTGGAGAAAAGCCGTACAAATGCTCCATGTGTGATTATAAATCTTCCGACAATAGTACCCTTGCTAGACACCGGAGAACACACACTGGAGAAAAGGCGTATGGATGTTCAGTATGCGATTATAGATGTTCCGACAGTAGTACCCTTGCTAGACACCGGAGAACACACAATGGAGAAAAACGGTATTGATGCTCGTTTTAAGATTATAGATGTAACAGAAACAGTAAGCTTGTGAAACACATCAAACACATACTGGAGAAAAGCTGTATAGATGCTTAACGTGTGATCATAGAGGTACCAAAAGGAGCCGGCTTGATGCACATATAATAACACACATTGGAGAAAAGGCTTATTTATGAATGATCCATGGATGATTATAGCAGACACTTGGTGAAAGATATGAGAGCACACACTGGGGATAACAGGAATGGCGGATTCCACGTAAAACTATACCATTTTCCGTCAAATTGTCCGTCTCACCGGAAAAATGGTGTTTGTAACATTAAAAATGTAAAAAAAACTGACTGTCTTGTACTGTGTTTGCTAAATCCACAAATGTTGCGTAATGTACTCATATCTGAATATAAACAGTTTGCACTGCACATTTCGTATCTGCAGTATAATAGAGAGACAGAAATGTAAACGTTTCTAATGTCATTTGTTCTAATGACATATGTCCGTCCAACATCAATGTTCACCGCGAAACAAATGTCAATTAAATTATTCAATTAAAGATTTACATTGGTACTAGCTTGACCTTATTGCGATATAAGTACTATTGCCAGTGTATTAAATACCAATACATCGATACTATGGGCGCTTCAAAAACGTTTCTAATGTCATTTCCGTTCAACTCCCGTGAAATTTTTTGAAGAGGCTCAATATTACAGCATGGGCGATGATATACACTGACAATACTTGAATATGCTTGGCCTAATTCCACTGAGCATATACAAGTGCTTCTGTTATAAGAAATTTCGTGTACATATGCACAATAAATTTCGACGGACAAATGACATTATTAACACTTATGTTACTAATGTCATTTGTGTTTTGTTCCGCTTAACTAAAAACTGTACAAAGAATTCATAGGGGCACCTGTTTAGTTTCATCTTATGCAATTCATTGACACATTTTAGATGATAAGGTACAGGGAACATTGTTTGTTTATGATGTTTTCCAAGTTATTGGTGTTACTAATGTCATAGTCCGCCAAGGACGGACAGAAATGGGAGTTAGTGGTACGGTTTTGCGTGGAATCCGCCCAATGGAGTTTTGGACCCTGTATTGGTGATCGTAAATGTAACCAGAACAGTGTCCTTGTTAAAATAGAGAACACACACTGGACAAACGTCGTATATCAACTCATTTTGCGAGTATACATATAGTCACAAAGGTGATCTTCACATATGAGAAGAAAAGCTTGAGAAACGCCGTGTGAATGAACCATGTGTATTACAGATGTACCAAAAACAATGACTTTGTCGGACACACGTGGAGCAGAGCCGTGTGAATGTTTGATTATAGATGTGTCGATAACATTTAATTTGAGAGTTACAGGGGCACCACACATTGAAGGAAAGCTGTATACATCCTCAGCTTGTGGTTATTGATGTAGACAGATGAGAGAACACACTGGCGAAGAGGGTATGGATGCTCCCTGTCCGATTAAAATATGACCCATTTATGCCGCTCCGCGCAGTAGGTCTAAAGGAAAGCCTATGGCGGTCATATCCAGTGACCTCTGGCAATCCACCAATCATTGTCGTCAATGCAGGAGGAACCGACTCGGGAATTCTCCGACTTCCAACTAGCATTTCCAGTTACCATCAACTGTTTTTTAGACCATATCATTAGAATGTTATTCGGTAAAATTACGCATAGTGAATATAGGTTTCCTGAACTCTATGTCGGAAATTGAATGGATCGGTGCTGTTTATATGCATCAACTATGACAAATATAATGACGATACTGGTTATAGCTATAGTTCACCGTAAGGTATTTGTTCCTGTAAATGACCCCAAACCAGATATTACATACACAAGAAGGAGAGAGGAGCTGTTGCAAAATATTCCTCATGGTAATGTATCACTGAATGATAACTGATCAGTACCGGTATTTACTATATACAACTTACTTTGGATCTTATCAACACCGTTACGGAGAAAATGTTAGAAATATTCCTCACGTGCCTCTGAATTACGACCCTTCATTGTCTGGATAAAAGGAAGGAATGTCGATGGAAAGAAAATCATGTTATTGGTTACCAGGTTGTGTTTAACGCGCGTGTAATTTTTTCCTTTCTTTGATGTAAAATTGTGTGCCACAACGGGATTACATCGTTTACCTTGTTTGCAATCCGATTTCCCACAATATCTGTTGTATCAGAGCCGTGAAGACGCCGGTTTGCAAGGTGCTGAACAAGTGCCTGTCACATTTGTTGTTATCGGTATGCTACTATAATTAATTTGCTTGAAAATTTGAAGTCAACAAATCACTTAGACCGAGATTTGTCTTACTGTTCAGCCTCGCATTTGATAATTTCTAGCAGATTGGCGGGGGGGGCAGAGGAAACCCCGAAAAGCGCATGCCAGCCGAACGATTTCCGTTTTGGCCTCGGGTAAAATGATCGGGTGCTGTACTGGCTCGGCAGATCGGTGTCCAGGATATTAAATAGGAACTGTGGGCACTTTTTGTGTAATTTTGGCTAGGATGAGATTGGGCCATCCCGTCGTCGAGCAAAATTGACGCTTTCTGCCCTCAGCCAGACAATCTGTCATAAATTATTAGCCGTGTGGCTGTATGGTTGTAGGAAGCTCGAACTACAACTCACAGCGATCTGAACTTCAGTTATATATCATTCTGGTGCAACAATATGCAAAACTAATCGTATCGTATTTCAGTGAACATGACGTACAATGTCTTAAAGTTATATCAGGGAAGGACCATGATAATTGACTTCGCTTGATCAAAGAATGTGAGACTTGACCTATTACTGAACATGTGACCACGGAATACTGACCAATCTCTATCTTCTTTCATTTCAGGATATCTTTGATTATCTCGATGTGATTCTTGAACTGAAATAGACATTGAAACATATTAAACTATTCGATCATGTACAACATGGATTTGTCCGAATTATCAGAAACATCGGTTCATAAGACGATGGAAACAGAGCCAGAGTGGACTCTCCATATATTATCCACTGAAACACGAGACATCAACTATGAATCTGGACAATACAACATTGACCACTGTTAAACACGAATCTTGACCACTGTTAAACACGAATCTACGATGGAGAGTTCGGACAAGATAACAATGTCCACTGTTGAACACGAATCACTGCCTGGGAGTTCAGGCAAGGCGACATTGACCACTGTGCATGTAAATGACAGCTCTGCGAATCTGGAGAAGGCGTCAGGATCACAACTACATCAGCTAGAATATACAACGCCTGATTCTGTATTGACTCAAAGGATGCCGTCAAGGCTTAAGCAAGAACCTGTTGAATATGGGACACTCTTGCTATACCGATAGTCGCTCAGAAGCGTTCAGTTGGACGACTCTGTTCCTTGCGCAACAATGAAATTACTGGAAATATCAACCCAGGAAATCGGTACATGGAAGCCGGTGAGTACACGGCAGTCCCTAAATATCAAACTGCATGACAGAGGAAGGTGCAATGAGTATGGAATAATATGTTTTGCGATAACACGGGGTGAATTATTATGTTCAGTTTCAATTCATTTCTGAACATGATAGAACTATATTGTTTGGGATATCAATTTACTCAATATCGTCATGCTAGACATTTCTTACTAATTTGTTGTCAGATGTTTCTGATATAAATGTAAATAATAACAGGCAGTATTATGAGATTGTAGTGTTACTATTTATCTCAAAATCAGAAGAGAGGCAGCATGTGACAGGAATTCAACCAATCAGTCACATATTGAGTTCTGTTGTTGGAACCTTTGAATCACCCAAAGACCCGTTGGATATGTATTGTTATACCCCGACAGACTGTTGTTCTCCTTTGTCTGGTGATCCTCGCAACAAAGCTGGATCGTAATTTTTTATGGTACTTAACATGTGATTTCAATGATCCTAAGAATAATGCAAAAATATTTGGATATTACTGAATCTATGGATGGGCAATGTTTTCGGTTGTTAATCATTCAAGCTGGGCTTTATTATCTTTCAGGATTGTCTTCGTTTTACCAAGACACAATACCGGTCAACAAGGCACGATATAAACAATCACCCTTACCCCGTGACTCTATATCAGCGACAAGCAATCCCAATGGGAAATGTGGTGATGGAGGGGGATGGACAGACGGATGGACGCTCAACATCTGACGGGGCTACACACATGAGAACAAACAATTGGCAAAAGCCATATCTGTGTTCGATGTGTGATTATAGATGTAACAGAAACAGCGACCTTGTTACACACACGAGAACACACACTGGAGAAAAGCCGTATAAATGCTCCATGTGTGATTATAGCTGTTCTAGCAATAGTGGCTTTGTTAGACACACGAGAACACACGATGATGAAAAACCGTATAGATGCTCAATTTGCTATTATAGATGTAACGGGAACGGTGACCTAGTGATACACACGAGAACACACACTGGAGAAAAGCCGTATGAATGCTCTACGTGTGATTATAGATGTGCCAAAAATAGTGACCGTGTTAGACACCGGAGAACACAGACTGGTGAAAAGCCGTATGAATGCTCTGCGTGTGATTATAGATGTTCCAACAATGGTGCCCTTGCTAGACACCGGCGAATACACACTGGAGAAAAGCCGTATGGATGCCTATTGTGTGATTATAAATGTAACGAGAACAGTGACCTTTTTAAGCACATGAAAACGCACACTGAAGGAAAACCGTATATATCTTAACGTGTGATTATAGACGTACCAAAATGAGCCGGCTTGATGTGCACATGAGAACACACACTGGAGAAAAGCCTTATAAATGTTCCATGTGATTATAGCAGTAAATGTCGGCCTTGACGAGTACTGTAACTGTACCAAGTATCAACACTCTAGGCCTAATGGTTTCGGCGCTATGGAGCCAGTTAACAGTTCGCGGCGCCCAGTTAACAGTTCAAACTTCATTTCCTGGCGCCGCCCCTGATCACCGAAAGTGGAAATTGATGACACTAAAATGTCGACCTTGACGAGTTCTGTAATTGTACGAAGTGTCAATACTCTAGACCTAATGGTTTCGGCGCTATGGAGCCAGTTAACAGTTCGCGGCGCCCAGTTAACAGTTCAAATTTCAGTTCCTGGCGCCGCCCCTGATCACCGGAAGTGGAAATGTGTCACGCTAAAATGTCGGCCTTGACGAGTTCTCTAACTGTTACAAATATGAACACTCTAGGCCGAATAGTTTTGGTGCTATGAGCCAGTTAACAGTTCAAACTTCAGTTCCTGGCGCCGCCCCTGAGCACCGGAAGTGGAAACTGATTACACCAAAATGTCGGCCTTGACGAGTACTGTAACTGTGTCAAGTATCAACACTCTAGGCCTAATGGCACATGTACAACGAAATTGATCATGGAACGGTGAACCTCACAAACACGGCAAGAAATAATATTTAAATTCATGTGTTATGAAGCATGAGCAATAAGTCTGTTAAGTATCAGACACTTGGGTGTGATGATCGGGCAGAGAGACAGACAAACAGCAACTTGATGCGCCAAGTATACGTAACGAACTTGTCATTAGGTGGCAGAGGCGACTTGAGAACTTTAATTATTTTTGGTCCACAAAGACTCGATGACATTTACAGAACAAATATAATATCTCTCTGTGATTGTAGTCCATTAAATCCCCTGATCAGAATTATAACACAATTTGCATCCCATCTTGACAAACTTCCAGTGAGTTGAGAGCTGAAAAGGCGTCTTCGCGACGGAGTCGGTGTGTGGTACAAGGGGAGAAATAGAATACATAACTGGAGGTTTCTTCTAACACTGTAATTTGTCAACCAAGTGTTCCGGACATTGCGTTCTGGTTCCGAAAAATAATAAACAGAATACTCAGAACATGGAAACTGTTTGATTATCAATCTACTGATTGATGTACATGCAGCTGTGTTCTTGAATATTCAACGTATGAGAAAGACGCGGACAGACAACAACACACACACAACAATGAAATATAAAACAGTCCTAGGAATTGTTACGAAATAAGAGAGGATCACTCCATTGTGTTTGAACTAGACAAGATGGCCTAGATCCACATTTCAGAACAAATTGAAGAAAAACCGGTGGCCTGTGTATGTTCAGTGTGTTGCTATGGATCTGCGGATAGCTCTGGTCTTGTTATACATACGAAGACGAGAAGAGAACGGGAAAACAATCTTTGGAAATGGTGGATAGTGAGTAGTAGAGAAAGTCTATTACAGACCACATTTTGACGAGTGCGCAGGTGTTTCTGCGCAGATTTGCGGAGGAAGTGCGGAGGGGTTTCCCAGTGGGGGATTCCCCAGTGGGGGTTTCCCATGACGATCACGTGATCAAGGCATGTCTAGACTTGTTCTGGGTTGTACAGTTCTGCCATGCGGAGGATGGGTACTAGTATTTCGCTGACGTCCTAGTAATAAACATAATCTATAGGTGTTGTACCATGTTAATAGGATCAGTCTAGCATCTGTACCACCCTAGGGTCGAGTGTTTATTGTCCCGTGTATCTCCGCAGAAAATCAACAAACAAAATGGCGGCTCCAGGATGGTGTGGGGACGCCCTTGCCACATCACGGCGTCGATCCTAACCACAGCGCCATCTGCACACACTAACGCAAGGGAGACAACTCGTGTGGACCAACCGTGTGGAAATAGCCGTGTTGGAGCTAGGGGAGTCACTAATGGACCAATGGGGTCGAGTGAGGTATCAAAGTGAAGCTTAGGTGAAGGGGCATCTAATGGGCTGGGTGTGGGATTGAAATATCGGCATTCTGCGCATGCGCGCTGGCCCAAGGGTATGAAAATAGACGTTTTGGAGCTAGGGGAGCCCCTGATGGTCCAATGGGATCGAGTGAGGTATTAAAGTGAAGCATTCGTGAAGGGGCATCTGATGGGCTGGGTGTGGGGTTGAAGTATCGGCATTCTGCGCATGCGCGTTGGCCGAAGGGTATGGAAATAGCCGTGTTGGAGCTAGGGGAGCCACAAATGGTCCAATGGGATTCTATGAGGTATCAAAGTGAAGCATTCGTGAAGGGGCATCTGATGGGCTGGGTGTGGGGTTGAAGTATCGGCATTCTGCGCATGCGCGGTGGCCGAAGGGTATGGAAATAGCCGTGTTGGGGCTAGGGGAGCCACAAATGGTCCAATGGGATCGAGTGAGGTATCAAAGTGAAGCATTCGTGAAGGGGCATCTGATGGGTTGGGTGTGCGGTAGGAATATCATTCTGCGCATGCGCAGACGCAATGCGGAGCTCTCGTCCAATCAGAAGCGAGTATTTCAAATTCGTCACAGAGCTGTCAGCCAATCAGAAGCGAGTATTTTGACCCCGTGCATTATGGGCCATATCCAAGATGGCGGCACGTATGTTCAAGATGGCGGCACATCCGGTGTCGAAAACTGGCCATTTCGTCGGGATGTGGTCACCTAGTGTCGAAAACTGGACCTTGTATGGGTCCTGCTAGACGTTTTGGAGCTAGGGGAGCCCTAATGAGCCGATGGAGTTGTATGAGGTATCAAAGGCCTATAGGCCTATACTGCATGGCTATGGGTGTATAGGGCCATACGGGGTGGACATGTTGGAGTCTAGGTGAGTCCCTGGTGGTCCAATGGGGTCGAGTGAGGTCTTATTTTGAAGCTCTCGTGCAGGAGCATCCGACTGGGCTAATGGTTCGTCCGTGTTCAATAGTCTGCGCATGCGCAGTCTGGCCGTAGTATAGAAAACAGGCATTTTGGGTGCTATGTAGGGGTGTGTTTGGGTTAGAGATGGGCTAATCACGGTTCGAATGGGTCGTGTGAGGTGTCAAAGTGAAGCTTGTGTGGGGTAGAGTCAGAATGGTGTGTTTTTGAATGCAAGTCGCGTCAATCTGCGCATGCGCAGTTGGTTGTAGTAAGTAAAGTGGCCATTTTGGGGCAGTACATGAAGGTGTTTGGGGTAGAGATGGACCGCTATGGGTCCGAATAGGTCGTGGAAGGTGTCAAAGTGAAGCTTGTGTGGGTTAGAGTCAGAATGGTGTGTTTTTAATGCATGTCGCGTTAATCTGCGCATGCGCAGTTGGTTGTAGTAAGTAAAGTGACCATTTTGGGGCAGTGCAGGTAGGTATTTGGGATAGAGAGGGACCATCCTTGGTCCGAATGCGTCGTGTAAGGTGTCATCTTGTAGCTCTCGGGGTGTAGATCCCGATTTAAGGGCTGTTCACGTCATCTGTCACGTCATCAGTGACGTAATCAGTACGAGTAGTAGCGAAAGTGGACATTTTGGGGCAGTGAAAGGAAGGTATTTGGTGTAGAGATGGACCATCCTTGGTTCGAATGCGTCGTGGGAGGTGTCATTTTGTAGCTCTCAGGGTGTAGACCCCGATTTGGGGGATGTCTGCGTCATCTGTGACGTCATCATTACGAGTAGTAGCGAAAGTGTGCAATTTGGGGCAATGAAGGAAGGTATTTGGGGTAGAGATGGACCATCCTTGGTCCGAATGCGTCGTGTAGGGTGTCATTTTGTAGCTCTCGGCGTGCAGACCTCGATTTTAGGGCTGTCCACAGCATCTGTGACGTCATTGGTGACGTCATCAGTAGGAGTAGTAGCGAAAGTGTGCATTTTGGGGCAGTGAAGGAAGGTATTTGGCATAGAGATGCTTCATCCTCAGTCCGCATAAGATGTACCCAAATGCTACATTTAATGTGAAGGACGTAGGTTGGTCATTGAAGATGGCTTCCACGTAGCTGCGTAGACGGGCGAGGTCGGTCAGTCGGAAATTGTACAAGTCCAATATAGGGCGATGACGGTGGAAGCAGTGTCGGATCATGGACCAATGGCGTCGATACATCTCACTCACTGGATGATCTTCGGGTAAGAGATCGCTGGGAACATCCACCGCATCTTCCAGAAAATGTTCGTTGTTGTCAGGCGTATGACTGGAAACAGTGATGCTAGGGACCGGCTGGATATCTAGGCTCTTCTGAGCTGTGGGTATAGGCGGGCTCTCCGTGATCGCATCACCAGTGGCATTCTCCTCCCCGGGTTCATCTTCAGTGGATCTGTCCCTCCTGGGTACCTCTTTAGTGGAAAGTTGTCCCTCATGCCGTGGTGATGCACCATGAATCAAACGCTCATGCCGTTTTAACTGACTGGGTCGTTTGAAGAGTTGACCACATTCTTCGCATGGACGCTTGGATGGCCCATGAATTGAACGTTCATGGCGCTGTAAATGATCTGGGCGCTGAAACGACAGTGTAGGCCTACATATCGTACAACTATACCGGGCGGTTCCATCGTGCTTGGTAGCCTCATGGCGGCGCAAGTCGTGCCGGCGAGTGAATGATTTGGAGCACGTAGTACAAGTGAATATCTTGGTGGTTGACAGAGTGTCTGATGAAACGGCCAGGCCGTTTCCTTTTTATAGCAAGCTAGCTGTTGATCTATTTTTAGCACAATCAGTTCTAAACTAGTGGAAAACCCCTATCACCTCTAGCCAAAAGGGCTAATATCGGTCCCCGGGCTTATTGGGATCTGCCTATCAAGTCAATGGGGTGATGTGAATAACAACAAGTTCAGCAATGTTCATACAGTTTATTATCCCCAATGTTACATCATACCCAGGCTGGGGGAGCCGCCCTGGGTATGTTTAGTATGTTCCCATTCGAAATATCAAACACCGTGTTTTATTATTCAACGCATCGTCACATCAGGCACAAGTGTTTACTGAGCTCAAGTCAACGATCAGCATGTAGACATAGAGAGTATGTACGGCATGTTGTGGTATTCATCAGTGCATGGGTGACGCATTCACCCGATGGGTTGATTGGTCGTCTTGGTCACGAAAAACGTAACATTGGTTACCCTCTTTACCACCCATTGTGTGTTGGGGCGTTGACGATGGGCCCATCTCAAGGCATCCAATTGTTCCACTTGGGTCAGCATCATCTCTAGCGACGCCCGGTGAATGATGGTAAACGGCAGGTCAAACACAAGGTTGTTGGCACTGGGGTAACAATACCGTAACTGGTCCGTCTTTTTGTCACGTAAGATGTACCCGAAAGCGACATTTAATGTGAAGGCCGTTGGTTGGTCATTGAAGATGGTTTCCACGTAGCTGCGTAAACGGGTGAGTTTGGTCAGTGGGAAATTGTAGATATCTTCAATAGGGCGATGACGGTGGAAACAGTACCGTGTCATGGACCAATGGCCCCGATCGTCGTCACTCACTGGATGGTTGTCCTGTAAGAGATCGCTGGGAACATTTATGGGCTCGACCATAAAATGTTCGATGTTGTCAGGCGAATGACTGGGAGCAGTAATGCTGGGGCCCGGCTGGATATCCAGGCTCTTCTGAACTGTGGGTATTGACAGACTCTCCGTCATCGCATCACCAGTGGCATTCGTCTCCCCGGGCTTATCTTCACTGGGTCTGACCTTCCACGGCTCATAACATTGTTCCTTCGCACCCTCGTGGAGTGAGCGTTCATGGCGCAGTAAAACATCCTCCCGATTGAACGACCGTGCGCAGGTTGTACATGTATACCGAGCATCGTTGTGGGTGGAGGCCTCGTGGCGTCGTAAATTATCTAGACGAGTAAACAGCTTCTGGCAAGTTGTGCAAGTGAACATCTTGGTGGTTGACAGAGTGTCTGATGAAACGGACAGGCCGCTTCCGTTTTATAGCACGCTAGCTGGTGATCTATTTTTAGCACACTCAGTTCAACTATCCCCGGCGCGCAAAGGTTTCCACCGCGGTGGAAACCTTTACACCGCGCGCGCCGGGGTCAAAGGTCAGTTCCGGTCACGTGAACGGAAGCGGAAGTGACCTCCGGAGCTCCATGAGCGCCGGAGCTCCAAGAGCTCCGAAGCGCCGAGTTCCAAGAGCATCCGAAATGCGGACGTACATCCAGCAACGAGACGCCTTTACTTTCTTTTACCCGAAACGGAAAGTCCTGGCCGATGGTGTGAGCACTACTTACTTGGACTTGTGAAAAAATGTCGAACACACTATATAACTGTTGATACACGAGTTAAAAACTGAAACAGTCAGGATGGCCGAGTGGTCTAAGGCGCCGGTATTAAGTGCTGGTCGGCGAAGAGCTGGCGTAGGTTCGAATCCTACTCCTGACAGAATTTATTTTTGTACCTTATACATACCACTACTATTCTATTTGTACATACCACCTGTATTCTATTTGTACATAGTGTATACTCCTTCACTGCTAAAAAATGCCCACTTTCGCTACTACTCGTACTGATGACGTCACCAATGACGTCACAGGTGCTGCGGCTACCCCTCAAATTGGGGTCTACACCCCGAGAGCTACAACATGACACCTCCCATGACGCATTCGGAC